>JABXWE010026381.1:0-20264 GCA_014611495.1 Limonius californicus
GTCGAGTGGGATTATATTTAGAGATCTTCGATGCCATTTTATTTTTCCGAAACGAGTCGGATAAAAGAAATGTTGGTTGCTATTGAATAGCATTTTGTAAGAGCTTGTCAATGAGGTCCCACAAGATGGGTGTTTTTAATTTTTTTTTTTATGTAGCTAGAGACTAAAGGGAGTCGTGATAATTTGCCCTCCATGTGGTAGAAAGGGTTTCAAGAAATTTTCAATATCTCTTTAACTTCCAGAGATATACCATATTGTACGTTTTCAATTTGACACTCTGTATAACAAATATTTAGTAAAGTTTTTTATTATTCTATATTTATTATTGAAGTTTATTTATCGAAAAACAGTAATATAACTTCGACATTCAATAACATCGCATCTTTCTTTCTTTCCTTTTCTTCTTCCATTTATACCTCACGGTGTCGGAACTTTCTATATTCTTTTCTGTCCCTAGCTAGGGTTCTTAGTTATTGCCAGGTCTTTCCCGTACTTCTAGCGATTTCTTTGATATTATCTTCCCATCCCTTTCGGG
The DNA here is from genome assembly GCA_014611495.1 of Limonius californicus. Taxonomy (NCBI): domain Eukaryota; kingdom Metazoa; phylum Arthropoda; class Insecta; order Coleoptera; family Elateridae; genus Limonius; species Limonius californicus. The sequence goes on from JABXWE010026381.1 coordinate 536, forward strand.
GTCTTCCCTTTGGTCTTTGTCCCTCAGATCTCATTTCAAAGATCTTCTCTGGATATCTTTCAGGTCATGTGGCCATACCACTGTAATTGTTTTCTTTCTAAATCTTATATTAAAGGGTCTTCTTGCGGGTCTTCTCTTATGTTTTTGTTCCTTATCCTGTCTTTTCTCGTCTTCCCATTACCCGTCTTAGGTATCTCATTTCGGCTGCAGCTAGTTTGGATCTATGCTTGTCTGTTACTGCCCAGGACTCTGTTGCATATAGTAATGTAGGGGTGTATACGGTCTTATATAGGTGTATTTTTGTTTTCGTGCTCGATACTTTTTTCCCTTTTATTATTATTAGTCAGCGCTGCGGGCCTAGAGGCCTATGGCTTAGATTGCGTGCTTCCACGCTTTCCTGTCGGTTGCTTTCTCTTACCAGTTAACTATTCCAAACTTTTGGATGTCTTGTTGGATATTTCCCCACCAGGTAGTTTTAGGTCTGCCTTTTCGATTCCGACTTCGGCTTCCATCATTGTGCCTTTTCGGACCAGGTCGTCCAGCTCCATTCTTATGTGGCCCAGCCACCGTAGCCTGTTTTTCTTGATGACTGTCGTTAATGTTGGTTCTTTGTATATATCCTCTAATTCTCGGTTGGTCCTTCTTCTCCACTCACCATTCTCTTTTATTCCTCCTGCTATTTTTCTTAAGATATTTCTTTCCCAGGTATCTACTTTCTTCTCGTTTTCTTTGGTTAGCATCCAGGTTTCAGCACCTAACAACACCACTGGGCGTATCATTGTTTTGTATAGACTAATTTTCATTTTTCTTTGCAAGTTTTTATCCTTCAGAACTGCACATCGTGAGCCCATTGTCAATCTCCTCTTTATATCAGGTCCTTGCTGACCATTACTTGTAAATTCTGCCCCTAGATACACTGCACTATTCACTGTGTTAAACACATAATTTTTCCCCGTATCAGTTGCTTGAAAGGTCAGGTTTTGACATTCTTCTTGGAGTCTATTTCCCAAAATCATATATTTTGTTTTTTCTCCGTTGATTTGCAGACCAGCTGTCTTGGCTTGTTCTTCTATGTTTTTTACAAGTTTTTTTGAGTCCTTTTGTTCGTGTTATTACCGCTATGTCATCTGCATAGGCTAAGATTTGGTAAGGGATTTGGAACTCTTTGGATTGTACATGTTTAAATTTAATTATATTTGATGTGTTGTTTAATGTCATTTTGATTAGGTTTATTATTTCTTCTGTTATTTCTAGATTTCTTAGGGCTTTATATATTTCCGGCCTCCTTATCGGGTCGTATGCCTGTTTGAAATCTATGAAGATTGCATGCATGTTGATATTCTTCTTACTGCATTTTTCATAACTTTGTTTAAGGATGGAAATCTGGTCTATGACCGATTTTCCGCTTCTGAATCCTGCCTGATATTTCCCGATCTTGTTTTCTACTTCCTTTTTTAGTCTTTGGTTTATCAGCTGTGCTGTGCTTTATATGGCACATTGAGTAATGCTATAGGTGTATAATTTGTGATTGCATTTCTGTTACCTTTTTTGTTTATTGGACATATATGAGCCGTGGACAATTCGTTTGGCATTTCTTTTTTTTCCCAAATTTCCTTAATCAATTGATAAAGCTGTTGTAATATTTTTTCATCAGAAATTATTATTAATTCCGCTTGTATCTTGTCTGTAGCTGGGCTTTTATTGTTCTTTAGTTTACCAACTATTTCTGTCATTTCTTCATATGTAGGGGTTTCGTTATTGGTTTCTTCTTCTCGTCTTGGTTGTGATTTTTCCTCATTGTCTGTTTCCTCTTCCGTGAGTATCCGAGCGAAGTGTTTTGCCCATATTTATTATTTATATAATTATTTGTGTAGATTTCACTTCTTTTGCTTCAGTTCATTTTCATATAATTCCTTTTATTGTCTGTTTTATACCTTATTTGTGTACCAATCTTCTCTCTTTTCTTTGATTTTTTGTTTTACCTCGTTATTCCACCATTTGGTGGATAATAACATCGCATGCAGTGTAATTTTCATTATAGCTAGTTTTGTTGACTCTAATTTCATTATGTTTTAAGAAATATAAATATTACTTTAACGATTGATTACACATTAGGCTAATAATTCTCTATAGTGTATGTTTTTTTCACTAATCCCAAAAATATTTCTTGTATCATATTTGAAGGAAGCGAATGCTGTTGCATACCTCTATGTTTACAAGTTTAGAACATCCCGAAATCCGAACATTGGGCTTTTAAAAGTCGGTATTAACAGAATTTGGCTTTAGAACAACGAAAATTCACCCTTGTATTCATACTTTATACGGTTCGAATCCAAAATAGAAAATTGGACATGTTTTTCAAAAGTTTGTCGAATCTTTTTATAGGATATCCGAATTGAAATACCGAATTTCAGAATCCCCAATCCTTTAACTTAAATATATATAAAAATGTCTAACTCCGAGGTGTGAAAATGATTAATTACAAAACACGAAATTGTCAAAATAGAAGCTGCTCAAAAAAACAAACCCAAAGATAAAACAATCCTTTCTACATGTTTCCATCGCATTGCTAAGAGCTATTTTTTTTTTAAACTTCGCCGCCTATTGAACTTCTTCACGACATGAATTTTGCCGTTAACATCTACCACTGCTACACTTTATGACATTTCAAAAGACGCGCAAGAGGAAATAAACATAACTAATCAATCATGTCTTTATTAAATGACTGTCCTTTATAATATGTGACATTCATTACTAACAGTAAGGCAATGATAAAGGGAACAAGAGATGTAATGGATGTATCAATGGATTAGGTACGTATATCCTTCAAAAAGCGTGGTCATCCTACAAAATTTAAAGTTGAAAATAGTGACTGTCTCCATTTCATCCCTTAAAAGGTCATACCTTACACTTGAGCATTTCTTGATATCTTTTTCATAAGTTCATTTTCAAAAATAAAATATATTATGTGCGTTACGTTCATTGAAGGGCAGTTTTCGCTTTCTAAGAAGTGATAATAATTAGACCTGAAAACCAATTAGATTGTCCCTTTAGATTTTCTATTTAATTTTGCTTCTGGGATCGATTCGTAAGGAGGAGCACCCTATAGCCACATGCAGATCATTAGAAACGGTTGTGTAGCTATTTGAGCGAAGCCAAATTAATGCGAAAGATAATCTATGATTGATCCCCAGTGTTGATTTACGTGATCAATGGAGAAATGATGTGTCATCTATTTCTAATTTCGATCCCCCGTTTCTGTTAATGACAAAGAAGAACAAACACAATGGGATACAACAGTCAGAGTGGAACTCATTACAGTAATGAAACGATTCCGTCCCAGATGATTCAAAGAGCGTCGTCTCCTATTAGATCGGTAATGACAGAGCGTGTAATTCGTATTTCGCCCTGCACCAGCTGGGAGTACACCTAGATTTTATGTGTAGCTGGAAAATCGGGCATACACAAGCTTATCGTTGTAATCTTAAAGCGCGACAGTAAAAAGCAAGCGGGGTCTTTATTTAGCGTTTATTCGGAATTTGCGTGCGGTCGTTGTGCAGAAATAAATGCAAGGACTATGTTTACCCGTTACCGTAAAAAGTTACCACCTACGCAATTTAGCTTGGCTTGCTCATAACGCTTTTTTACGTGCCTAAAAGATGAGCCTTGATAACGGCCCGTAACCATTACACGGGTCCGCTCATCACATTCTAGTCTGGCATTACTCGCGAGTGCCATCGCCGATATGGACTACACAAGCTTTATAATCTCCCGCCTCAGATGCTTTTCCGGCAGTTTTCTTGATCTTTACGACCAGATGCTGAAGATAGGGAGATGCGAACTCCTCCTAGTTTTTAGTTTGACGTATATCTAACACAACTACCGCCGCCATTTCCTGCGAGATCTATCTGCATATAGATCGGCGATTTATGAACTCTGCTTCCATCAAAAGTAAAACGCTGCCCTTGTTTGTACACGTCCTTACTAGTCATCCGATTAAATTTTCTGCCAGCCGACAGTTTTACGAGATTAAATTTATCTTATGCACTTGGGTAAACGTCTCGCTTCAATCACACCACATAATAAACTTCCCCCGAGTCTACCTATTGAAGCGACATCCATTTTCGTATGACGTTAAGAACACTACTCAATCAATAATCTAGAAGTTATTACATGGTGTTCCTTTATCCGGAAAACCACAATTGATTGCTTGTTGTTGAATAATTTGATTAATGTCGCTCGTCTTACCCAGATTTTAATATTAGCAGGAAATGCGGTAGAAAAATGTTGACGGAAGGTTGTGCACTACGGAGAAATTAATTTACTACTTCAAGATTTATCAAACATTATATTAGATTTTCCAAGAAATTTTAAAATGATGGAAGTTTCCTGGATATTGAAATCGCGACTCTTAAAAGTAAATCTTAATTTTTGGATATGGATATAATCATTTATAATTTCGGTAAGTGTAACGTAAAACAAACCTATAATCCTTGTTTAAAATCCAAATTTAATATCTAATGACACTTGGGCGTCGTTTGCTAGGAGTCGTCATTTAGGCACAGGACATTCACTATTAGATGTATTGAATGTCAAATTTTTGGGCACCAGTCGTTTGCCAATTTCTTTAAACAATGAATAACTTAATTTCAAAGTATATAAAGTGTAATTAAAATTGAAACGTGTTTAAGGTGTTCACAATACGCTTTACTAGCTTAATACAAATTAAAAGATGACATTTAATTACATTTGGGCTCCTTCTCTTACAAGTTACTATTTAGGTACAAGATTTTTACAAAGCACTATTTGAAATGTCAATTTTCAAGTAATCACGGAAATGAAATACAAGTACAGTAAACTCTCGACTTTGCGGACCTTGATTTAACGGATTTCGGATTTAACCGACAAAATTAGTCGCCTGTGTTTTTTCATATGTGAAAATTAACACACATATTAATTATAATATGCTTTTAACCAAGATTCGCTTATATTTAAATTAACAGATTATTTTTTGTTACTAATTTCCCATTATTTTTAATTATTTTTAACGAATAAGCCACGTGTTGATAAAAACGCTGTAGTAGTTTCACAAACATAAATAAATATTAGATATTTACAACATAGTATTTAAAAAAACTTACGACACTATAATACAGAAATGATAAAATCGACAATCGAAAGCAATAAAAATATGAAGATTCTTAGAACAATTAATAGTATGGGACGACTTAGAATACATCAATTAAAAGACCCTAATGGCACGATAAAAGAAGATAGAGATGATTTGATAGCAATTACTGAAGAGTTCTACACTACACTATACGCAGAAAGTAATACAAAACAAGGGAATGAAGATGACGAAACCATTTTAAATGTTGGATCTGAAGATTTTCCAGACATTACCATAGATGAAATAGAATTAGCAATATCACAAATGAAAAATGGTAGAGCACCTGGAAACGATGGTGTGACAAAAGAAATGATAAAAAATGGCGGTATCATTACTATAGAAGCACTGACGATACTTCTCAACAAATGTCTGATGGAAGGCCAAATACCAGATGCATGGAGAAATGCCGAAGTAATTCTATTATATAAAAAAGGTGACAAATTAAAAATTGATAATTATCGCCCTATAAGCCTACTCTGCCATCTATATAAACTTCTGACAAACATTATAACGAACAGACTCACAAACAAGTTCGATACCTACCAACCTCTAGAGCAGGCAGGATTCCGGAAAAGTTATAGCACAGTAGAGCACATACAGACAGTCCGTACACTAATTGAAAAATGCAACGAATACAACGAAACACTACATCTCGCATTCGTTGATTACAATAAGGCTTTCAATTCAGTGGAACTATGGGCTGTTTTTAAAGCTATGAACAATGCAAGAATCGACTCCAGATACAAAAAGCTTCTTAAAAATATATATGATAACGCAACAATAACAGTCAACATTGCAGAAAACATCAAAACAAATAAAATAACAATCAAAAAAGGAGTCAGACAGGGTGATACCATCTCCCCAAAGTTATTTACTCTCGCATTGGAGGAAGTTTTTAAAAAACTTAATTGGGATAGAAAGGGCATCAAGATCGATGGAAGATATCTAAGTCACCTTCGTTTTGCGGACGATGTTGTGCTTATCAGCCAAAATATAAAAGAACTGCAAGATATGTTAAAAGAACTTCAAGAAGAACAATGAACATAAATAAAACTAAAATCATGACAAAGGAAGAAGTAGATACAAACATAGGAAATCAGGTTATTGAAAACATCGAGGAATATGTATACCTAGGCTATAGCATTAAATTAGGTAAAGAAAACCAAACTGCTAAGATAAGTAGACGTGTTCGGTTGACATGGGCAGCCACAGGTAAATTGTCCCACATATTAAGAAATAATAAAATTCCGATCAACTTAAAAAGAAAAGTATTCAACACCTGCATATTGCCAGTAATGACCTACGGGATGGAAACCATGACGCTCACCATTAAATCAGCCAACAAACTCAGGACAACACAAAGAGCTATCGAACCAATGATGCTAGGAATAAGTCTCAGAGACCATATCAAAAACGAGAATATTAGGAATAAAACAAAAGTCGAAGATGTTACAAAACGCATAGCTCAATTGAAGTGGAACTGGGTGGGACATGTTGCACGACTGGAAGATACAAGATGGACAAGACATGTTGCACACTGGAGACCACGTCTTCATAAACGCAGTGTTGGCAGACCGCAATTACGTTGGCTAGATGATATCAGAAAACATATAGGAAACAAGTGGCATCAGATAGCACAAAACAAAGAACTATGGAATAGTATGGGGGAGGCCTATATCCAGGAGTGGACTACGAAGGGCTGTTAGAAGAAGATAGTGTTTCATTGAGTAAGAAATTAAGAGAATTTAAATCTTACCTATTCTACATTACAAGTTTCATGGTACTTTTGAAGTATTCTAACTTCAATTTCAACATAATTATGGAGCCAGCGATCCTGCATCTTTTAAAACAACTGTACACAACCAATAAATGAAGCATATTGACTTCCAATTTCTGCATTGATCTACAGAGAAGATATTTGAACTATTCTACGGTATAGTTCATTTCAAAACCTTTGTGGATGAGAGATAATTTTTGGCAGGTATTTTAAAATGTAATTTATATTTGCATGTAAACTATCATATCGGGGAAGCCTCGTTATTAATATCATATAAACCCTGATATATCTTATGAAAATTTTATATACGTATTTATGTTGAGTTTAATTTGGTAAGAAAATATTGGAAATTGATAATCGTTTTATAATTAATTATTTTTATTTACAATAACTATTCATAGCATATAAATTGCGTACTGCCAACATGGAAGGCAATTACAATTGCAATATAAAAAAGAATTTCTATAAAATTGTTTAAATAAATTTGCTGACTTAGTGGGAAACTCCAACGCAATAATATATATATATATATATATATATAATATAACAAAGATAAAATATTTATGTAATTTTTATTTCCCCTCAACTTTGACTTATCAAGGTAAGATTCGGGGTATAGAGTACACGCTTAATCTTACCATGTTCTGTTGTTTTGAGTTGTTGCTAAGCACTTTATATATTCATGTGTTAAACTGTCGTTTTAAATAAAGGAATTCCTGTTATGTTACAGCGTAAAAACCATTAGAAATAAATGAAAACAACACGAGCAGTAGTTTAATGTAATGTACAATACACCCATCGAATCTGATCATATATATATTTTTTCTATGTTGCACCTTGTCCGTCTCACTTTGTCTTTCGTACACTAAACAATGTGTAGGATAGAGTAAGGAAACTCCATCAGGTGCATGACGCTGAGGCAAAGGAAGACGTCCCTATATTTAAATATTTGAAGCATAAGTATACATCTTAATCGCCATAATGGCCATTTTAAAGCAGTGGGATACATATTTGGTATTCAATGTTTTTTAGTAATTATCAAAATGAGGAAAAATGGAAAATATACTTTATTGTGTGCAGTCACTTACATGCTAATAAAAAAATAACGTAATCATCATTAGTTTTGTTGGTTTGTCAATAGAATGTATTTGGAAGTTTGTTGGAGATATAATTCTTGCCCTTCTGTAGTTCCTGTAATTTTTTCTTGAAAGAAGTTTCTCTTTGAGCCCTTATCTATAAGGCCACACCTGATACAGTTTTTGTGGTAACAGACACCACATAAGGACTTTAAGTGCCCCGTGTTCTCATGTTTTAAGAGTTATTGCATTCCGGCTGATGAAACTAAACTCTTTCTAAATTCGACATTTAGCAAAGCATTATTCTTGAAGGAGTAACAAAGGCAGAATCTCGTGAAGAGGTGTTACTCGATACAGTAAGGTACTACGAGATTGACAATTACTTAAATAGTTCTGTCGTCCATTACTCCTATGAAATGATTTTTTTGACGAACTTGGGATTAGTATTTAACACCGATACTGCACGGTATGCTCATGAAATAATAAATGGTTTAATAATTGCGAGAGTTATCCCTTATAAATATTTTCTGTCGTTCGTTGCACCTTCGATCTTGGGATGAGTATTAAATAATCACAATGATGCTAACTGTTTAATAATTCTGAGATCTATTCCTTATTGTTGTTCGTTTATGGTTGGTTGCTTTAAAGTTGTTGTTTATTACTTTCGTCAATGCATTTCCTTAAAACGATGGTTCCTAGATTTTTAATGTTTTGGGTCGTGGGACTATAGAGTATTATTGTACCATTAGTATCGAAAAGTCTTAATCTACTTCGGACGGTGCCAAACAAATCTGTAGCTAGTTGAATTTTCATATTGTTATTTAAAATACTTTACAAGACTTGTTATGTTTGTTTCAAATTTGCCGCTTGATATGAATTAATTTCTTAATTTGTTTGCCGCTTCGTAAGAATTAATAACGTTATTTTAATTGCAGTCTTATTTTGAGTTACCGTTTCGCTATGTTGCGTTTTTATAAGATTGAGCGTTGTTAACAGTTTTGGTAGTATTTTTTTTCCTTTCAGAAATCGTTTATGATCAAATTAGTCCCAGAATTGTTCAAGGTTTTTCTTTGTGTTATATTTTCGCCGTTCAGACGGGATTTCTAGGAATGCCTTTGTTTAACAGTGGAATTGTTGTTCGGCTCTCTCGAAGGTCACACAATTTTCATTCTAGAACTTTTACATAACATTTCGAAATATGGTGCAATCTTTTTGGGAGAAATGCAGATTCCCGTTGCGAGAGCAGACAGTCGGCCTTAGACCTTCGCTGATCTCCGGTCGCTCGATCCCATCCACGGGGACCGTAATTACGTTAACTGCTGCAGGGGCGGCTTTTGGGTTTTTTTTTTTTTTCGAGGGGTTTCCGTTGTGTGAATTTCGTCTCGCTGGCGTACAAACCAAGGCGTACAAACAGACCATCGACTACTGTCGGATAAAGGAAAAAACACTGGATTCAATTCCGGTAAAGGCAATTCTTTGTGAATTGGCCGATCGCCGTTCGGCGGATTAATTTCGAACTAAAAGAAAAGGTGGATGTATAATTTTCAACTACCGAGGTATCTTTCAATTGCTAATAATTTAAAAAACTCTTCGTCTAAGGCCGAATTGGTACTGAGTTTTTTGCTTGGTTTTGAACGTAGAGGCGCGTGATGTAAATATCATCCGCTATTTTTCATATATAACATACACACGGTGTTTTAAAAATGTGGTACCAAAAATGTACCTACCATTCAAAACAGAAATTATCGGATAAATAAGAAATTAAGAAATATAAGTCAAATTTTCAATAATTTTGAAAAATTTATAAGCCAAAGTCGGCTCTAACGATTTTGTTGTGGTCGGCGTTTTGGACGAGGCTCGTACTGGCATTATAGGACATTTCGCCAAATGACCAAAACGCCAACTCGCTTTGCGGTCGGCGTTTTGAACAAGGCTCGTAGGTACGTTCGTGGACATTTTCCCGAATGGCCAAAACGCCGAATCAATGTGCAGTCGGCGTTTTGGGTCAAATACAAATTTAGATTCGTATTCGGCTCCGACGCCGTGTTCACGAACGATGCAACGTCGTTTAGCGCCGTTCGGCGTTTTGGGCAAGAGTCGGCGTTTTGGTCATCGACACCATTCGGCGTTTTGGTCGACGGAAAGGGAGTCGGCGTTTTGGGCGAAATATCGAGTGGGCGTTTTAGGCAGTCCCCTTATTTGCCAAGTTTTTATGACTTAAAGATGTTCTTGTTATAAGTCCTTTGAAAGTTAATGCCAAGAGAAATGTCGTGTAGACACTTGCTGACAAAATAATTGATTTTATTTTAAAATTTACTATAATAAAATAATTTTATAAAATTCATGGTTATCTTCAGCAGTTAAACATGTTTTTTAATTTTGTGGTGCAATGGAAACATATCAGTTCTATTCTTTTTGGTTCACAGAACTTACATCAATCTTGTAGGCACCAGTAAAAATATCAAAAAGTCTATCGTACCTAAAAATTTCTATAAAACGTATAATTTATTCATATAAGGAATAAAAGTAGGTGCGTTATATCCAATGAAATTTTTACAGATGCCATTTAGCACGGGAATTATACAGCGTGGTAATAAAGTTCCGCACAAAATTCATAATTTTGCATAACAGCCGACAGAAAAAAAATTTGGTGAAGAGGTGCTTTAAAACAACAAAAATGAGGTGTTTCGGAGTTTTCCCAAAAAACATTAAATATCAAAATTATACATACATACACACGCACATCTTCAATTTTTGATGTAGTCAACCAATTTTTCAAATATCGGTTTGTTTCGTTGGAAGGTATAAGAACAGCCACCAATGTTACTCAGGAGTTGGTTGTGTTATCTATGTTGATCTGTATGTCAGTAAAACTTTCTTTGAGGTTATAGGTCTCTAAACACCTAACAACCATGAACGATTAATTCACGCTCGAAGGTTTTTTCTGTAACGACACTTATTAACGAATGACTTTGTTGACAAGTATTGTCATTCCGCCAACATTACGTAAGTGTAACATTTTCGCAAGTAGTAACTCTACGGAATATTTAGCTTATAATTAGATCATTTAATGATGTAAATGATATTAGATGAATAATTAAGGATGCAAGTACAAATAATGTATATAAACCAATTTTATTTACTTAACCTTATAAACAGCAAAAAAAGGGCGACCAAACATGAAATGGATCGATGACGTAAAAAAAACAACAGACTCAACGTGGGTCCAGATGGCACAGAACAGAGAGCAGTGGAGAGTATTAGTGGAGACCAATGTCCAAGGATCGGCTACAAGGGCTGATTAAAGAAGAAGAACTTCATAAACATAAGAATTGGTACGAATGCAATAATTATTCTAGACAAAAGGCAAGGGATATGAACATAACATTTAGGGAGCAAGTGATCCCTTTTAGTTTTCAAAAAAGCTATTTTAGCAGCTATAGACATTGGTGATGGACTTACCAGATTGTAATAAATAAAAATAAAGACTTATTTATTCTTTTATCTTCCTGGCTGCAAAAATGTATGTTTGTATAGTTTAATTGCAGTTTCAGAAATTGTAAATCATATTTTCTTATTGATTTTCAGCTAATTAGTTGAGATTGGTTTTTATTTGAGTTAGCGTCTCTCGAAATCAATCACGTTCTTTTTTTTAAATCTAAAACTGTCTTAACCGATTTAAGTAGTGTATTGATCGCACGAGGAAGTTTTGATATTTTCGATTCCTCATCCATTGAAAACTGCATCCGGCATGTAAATATTGACATCTTCACTTCGCACACGCGCACTCATTGCCCTTTGAAATGATAATACAGCGTGAGTCATGGAGGCGAATGTGCTTTTACCATTCAAAATAGGCAACCCAAAACACCTATTACAATACACTACACTTAAATGTTTACTGACGACATTATGAATTAAAACGGCCCGTTTGACAGTATACTGCTTATATAAAGCTCTTTCGACTCAAACAATGTTTGAAATAATAAAAACTACTCAAAAGAATTAAGGGGTCAGGTTTTTCAGAAGGTATATCTTCCTTATGATATCAGCTAGAAGATAGGTGTTGATATATTCCCTCAATCATTTGAGACTCCAAGCCCTTCGCAGCCGTTCGACAACCGCTCGTAGTCTTCAAATCAACCTTTCCAGCGCCAGGCAAGTTCAAATAAGCGACCAAACGGTAAGAAATCGACTTCGGGAAGTCAATTTGAGATCTAGACGCCCAGCAATGAAACCAAAGTTAACCAGAAATCATCGACGAATGAGGATATTCTTCGCACGTGAACATGAACATTGGCAATTGAGGCAGTGGAGTCGAGTGGTGTTTTCAGACGAGTCGAGGTTCAAGTTATGGACAAATGATGGTAGAGTTAGGGTGTGGAGAAGGCCAAATGAGTGTTTTTACCAGCATGTGTTAAGGACGTCGTGGCTTTTAGCGGCGGTTCAGTAATGGTATAGGGCGGCATTTCAATAAACGGCCGCACTGAACTTGTTGCATCAGAAATGGCTCTCTCACGGCAGAAAGGTACATTGATGAGGTCCTTGAAGAACATGTCCTGCCTCAAGCACTTGCCATGGGAGAAGATTTTTTATTTATGCAGGATAACGCTCGTCCCCACACGGCTAGAGTAGTCACTGAGTATCTTGGTCAGAATAACATAGCTACTATGGAATGGCAAGCACTCAGTCCTGATCTTAATCCCATAGAGCATTTATGGGATCAACACGGACAACGTATTCGCAAGCGTCTACACCCACCAGATACGCTGGAAGAACTGGAACAAGATTGAAGAATGGCGACGTATTCCCCAGGAAAACGTACGCAGACTGATTCGCAGTATGCCACGTAGGTGTAATGCCCTAATTAAAGCTGGAGGAAGCTGTGCACGATTTTATTGAGAATTCTTAAGAATATTAATTTTTTTATATGAGTTTTCAGTTTAGTTCTGGTTCACTTTAATATAGTGTTCATTGATGTGGTAGATGTTAAGATGATATCCAATTTTTATAGCATTTCATTAAAATAAATGTTTCGACAATACGTATACCAAGTTTCATTAAAATGCCATCGATCCTAAAAAAACTTCAAGCATTTGAAATGTTGACCCCTTAATTATTTTCAGTAGTTTATATTCGGTTGCAGAGAAGTACTACATGATCTTAATAGAAGAAATCTATTTAAATGGACACATTGCCATGCTTACTATACAAGAACAAGTGGATTTAAATACAAAACGGTATATGAGGTAACAGCAAGATGGAGTTTTCGCGCATTATTATAACTCCGTTAATTATATCAAATAGGCATTTCTGATTCATAATACCGCTAATAAAAATATAAATATCGCAATATCTTGTGAGATGTATTTTGGGTTTCCTATTTTTGAAGTGGTAGACTCGTACTCTCCCGCGAATCACCCTGTATAGCCACAAATATATTCTCCTCTTTAAAAGCGTATCATGCATCGTTACTGTATGTTTTATGTAACAGCACCTGCTACAAAATGATTTTTGCACGATAGTCCTTCAAATGATCGATAGAAAAGTCGTTAATAACTATCAATATCTAACTAGTCGTTCATGAAATACATTTTAAAGAATAAAGTTGTAAAGCTTTTTTTCAAACAACCGATATGTGTTGCTGAAAACCCTTTGAAGGTAAAATTCATTGTTTCAGAACTTATATATTATAATCTGTTTATGAATTTTGCCATAATTATATTCTTTCATTAATTTTTTTACATATATTAAGTATGGACGATTAGGAAAATTCTGAGAGTTGTATTGATGATTGTGTTAATGTAACTAAGGAATCTTCTGAAAATTTGCTATTTTGGAATTTATACAGCGAAGACAAATTTTAGGATACAACAATTGGAATAATAACAGTACAAAAACATTGAAGGTTTCGCTTACTCATCCTTGCACATCCGTGGAGGGGTCCAATTGTAATGCAGCATTACAAAACCCTTACGTTTAATGAAAAAGGAAAGGTCGTCAATATATAAAAAAAATTATATAAGATGTTGGCCTTCCTTGCACGACCTTCAATGCAAATATTATATACATTTGAAGAACATTGTAAATACAGACTGAAATACAATCAACTAAAGCTTTTGATGCTGTACTACTGTCATTATTAAACCATTTTTAAGTTTAGTGTTGTTTTGTTTGATATTGTAGTGTAGGCAAATCACTATACATATGGCAGGTACAGTTGCATCAATTACAACTTAAAGTCGTTCTCGTTGATAAAAAAAGTCAATATTGGATTAACGTAGTTATTCAAAGAGTAACATTATGCTTTGCTATTATTAAAAACACGAAATTAACTTTCATACAACAAGAGACGTCACTTATTCAGTTATATAAGGATGCCAGGTCTAGAAATAGTATAATTACGTAATTTAAATAAAATACAAATTGAGTTACTTTAATTCATAAAAACAAAACGTTAGATAAAACTGGGGTTATAAACGAAAAATAAATGGAATTTGGCGATAGTTGAAGTCCTATTTAGATTTTGCAAGATAAATACACCCTAAAAATGGGAAATTTAAATGCCGCTCTATAAATCTTCATCGTGATTTATTGCTACACACTACATGATTTTGCTCAATTGGAGTACATAAACCGATAATGCAAACCACATTCAAAATTTTCATTCCACGGTTCTTGTTAAATTTATAGCCAACATTGACAAGGTATGCGACTACCTCGCCAAACAAACTTTGGTTATTATCAGCTTGTCGCTGTCATGTAGCTAAATGTAGGTTGGTAAACCTGCTTGTTGTTAGTGATATAGAATACCTGACAAGTTATGAATTCGGCGTGCTATTCTAGACAGTTGGTACACTTACAGGTGCTATTAATGTTGCAACTTTGTAAAATATGGTGGCAATTGATTTAATGAACTAGCGAGGAACTTGGAATATATTAGCTAAATGCATAGAGAATGTGGAAATTTATTTTGCTATTACGATGAGTAATGTACATTAAATATAGTGTTAGGGAAAAATATATATGTATTTAAATTACAACTACTGGCATTTAACTTGCTCTCCACTTATGTAAAGCTTATGCATGTCTGATTGAAAGGGCTCAATAAATGTCAAAGTTATCATAAAATTATTCTGCAATAGTTTTACATATTTTAAAATACGCATATTGTCAGACGCATTACATTCAAAATTAGGACAAATGCATATCATGCAATGCATAATTAACCGTTTGTTTTCGTTTTTGAAAAGGTTAATCTGCATTTTATGAAAGTTTTTGACATGCAATAACTGAATGTTAAATATTTCGGTGCAACAATCATCAGATATAGTAATAAATATTTAATTTTTGAATTTATAGTAGACACGGTAATAGAATCTCATAAAAACTGTAGAAAGAATAGACCAAAGATACATCGATCTCCTACGGAACATATGCAACAAAGCTACAGCTATATACAAATTACATGAAGATTCAATATCTTCTATTTCTAATTCCTCTACAACGCGGAGTCCGACAAGGCGACTGTCTATCACTCAAACTCTTTATTTTACTATTAGAAGACTTATTTAAAAACTTCAATTGGGAAAATATAGGAATCAACGTAAATGGTAAAAATCTAAATCCCCTAAGATATACGGATGACATTGCTCTTATCGCTAACAACAAAAATGACTTAAATTACATGCTAATCGATTGAATTGAAAAGCCAGCAAAAATTGGTCTGAAAATGAACTAAGACAAGACTAAGATGATGATATGAATGGAAGAAGGTGGCGACAGAAATATAAAAGTAGGAGTCATAAGTATGAAATATGTAGATGAATATATAATATACATAAGTTTTGCATAATGTGGCATCCACTATACCTAGTGACCACATGGCACCCTGTGTATATATTGTAATTATACGATATGATATTCTGGCACCATTACAGAAAGCTACAAAGTGGCACCAAACTGTATAAAAATAACGTTAATGACGGTAAAAGAGGCACCCAGCGTAGTTGCCAATGTGAGGGTGCCATTATGCAGTGATTTCCTTTTTACTTAGCGTGCGTATTATTACTGATTGTCACATCCGCGAACGAACGTTTCCTGTTGAGGGAGATATATACATGCGCAAGTGTTGTACCGAATTGGTGTCCGCCAAAATATTTACAATGCTTTCCTATGGAACCAGTCGTCAATTTGCATTTAAATATTCCAACTAATTATTTCGGGGTTTAGGTTTTACAGTTTTGACAGTCGTACTTACTTAGGCAATATAAATGCTGATCAATTATTCTCACACACGATTTCATGAGCAGATAAAACAACACTGTTACTGATAGTAACACTATTCTGGGGTTGTTAGCAAAATACATTTTCAGTTTTGATAAATGTGAACGTGTAATGCAGCTCACTGAAGCATTAATAGGAAAATGCTACAACTAATTTTTAAGAATTACTTTAGAAACAAATGTAGAAGTACAGTTGGTAAAAATATGTTGACAGTACAGCCAGGGGGCGGGCAAGCCATTATTTAGGTGATTTCAACATGTACTCCAGTTTACTACGAAGGAGTTTCAAGGTTCCCTCAGTTGACTTTAGGAATGTTTTTAGCTCGCAATAATGTGTCGATAGAGTTGGCTCTCTGTCTCGCTGTCACAGTTTCGATGAATAGAGCCTCTTGAACAACCAATAAGTGGTGGCAGGCGGATGGGGGACGGACATCATGCAAGAAAAAGGTTTTGTGTAAGTTTAGCTATGACACAAATATCTATTCACTAGTGTGCAATAAGTTTTGTGATTCGTGAAACTAATCGAAGGAACCAGTTGCAATGTGACAGCCGATAGTTGGCCCTTGAAGGAAACCCCGGTAGCATTTTCAATTTTTTGCTCATGTTAGTAAATTGCTTCCTACTTAGTCATAATTTTATGTAATGGTACTCATTTTGGAGAAAAATGGGAAGAAAATATATTATACAAAAATATACCACTTCCCGCGTAGTGTGACAAATTCTTCGACCTCCCGACTTAAGCGTGAAGGTTCCATCAACAATAGTAATAAAACTACGAGTAAATACAAAAAATAAATCGACCGCCGTAACGGAATAATTAAGTTTTTTTGTGAAACATTAGGCGGGTCGCACGAATAAAAGTTTTTTGACGAAACGACATAGGCGGCACGAAACGTCCGAGAGCGCCCCAAGCGGCTCACGCTAGAGAGGATGTAACTATGAATTCGCAAGAGGCCTTGAGCACCTCTCGGTGGCAGACACAGGCTGTAGCTCTCTTAAGGAGTAGGTAACCAATCTCAGAAGTAGGAGCAGGGAACTTACTTCTAAGCTTCGGCTTGAGGAATCTTCTTGGTAATATGTGTAGGTTGTAGCTATATAATTTCTGAAATAGCAAGACATGGGACATGGGTTTCTTTCTTTGATAGTTGCATTTTGTAGTTCTCCTGGGAGAGGCGAATTTCTTCTAAGCTTTAGCTCGGGGATCTGGACCCTTCTCGGTAATCGATGTCGACTGTAGGTCTCTTCTGGGGGAGGCATCTAAATTCAGAACTAGGAAACATTTACTTAAGCGGTTTCCTGTGATAGTTGCAATTCGATAACTCCCCCTGGAAGAGATAACTTTTTTTCTGGACTCTTTCTGGTAATAGATGCAGCTATAGCTGTCCTGTGGGGGAGGTATTTTAATACTAGAAACAGGGGAGTAAAACTTTTTTTCGGTAGTTACAGTTTTATAGCTCCCTCTTGGCAGAAGAAACATATCCCTTAGCTTTGGCTTGGAAACTTGACTTGTTTCGTTAATAGATGCAGGCTGTAGTGCTCTTTTGGGGCAGGTATTTAATTTTAAAACTGGGAAGAGGGGACTTAAGCTCTTTTCTGTGATAGTTTCCTACTTCCCCCCTGAAAAAAGAAAATTCCTCCAAGTTTTGACCTGGGGATCTAGATTATTCTCTTTACTAAATGCTGACTGTAGCTCTCTTATGGGGGAGGTTTTAATTTCAGAACTACAAAGAGGCACCTGAAGCTTTTTTCTACGATAGATGTAGTTTTGTGTGTCTCTCCTGAGAGAAGAAACTTCTTCCTAAGCTTAGGCTTGGTGATCTGAAATTTATTCGATAATAAATGGTGACTGGCTCTCTCCTGAGAGAGAAAGCTTTCTGTCAAGTCTCGGTTTGGGTATCTGTACTTTCTTCGGCCATAGATGCAGACATTAGCATTCTTGTGGGGAGGTATCTAATTGCAGAACTAAGGAGAGGGAACCGTGGCTATTTTCTCTGATAGTTGCCCTCCTTAAAAGGGGCAATTTCCTCCAATAGGATCTGTACTCTTCTCAGTCATCGATGCAGACTGTGGTTCCTTGTAGTGGTATCTAATTTTAGACCTAGAAAAAAAGAACCTCGGTGCTTTATACGATAGTCGCGGTTTCGTGGCTGCCTTAAGAGAGAAGAAAATAACTCCCAAGTTTCGGCTTATGTGGACTTTTCTCGGTGATATTGTTGTCACACTATTTATCACCCAGTCAAACTATAAACAAGGATTTCTCCCAGGGAGCTGCATCTATAATCCTACCAGGTTTTACATTGCAACTGATGGATCACAATTTGCAATATTTTTCTATAAAAATTTAGGAACAAACAAATATCACGATCATGCACCATGAAGTTCGATTGAAGCATATTTAGGTTTTCAAAACAATAGACCAATGACAAACATAAAAAAGCTATAGTATTTTTCATGTACATTCCATATTAAAGATTTAGTGACAGGCACATGACAACTGTATACTATTTTTGAAGTAGCTTCTTCAGTGAAGGATTAGTGCAATAACTGTAGTAAATACATATCTTTCACTTACATCTCTTTATAAGGCACGTGAAAGGTTTTAAGATGGTGTACGTCTCACAATGATATACTGAAATACCGATTTACGTCTACATTAGAATCGACATGTGCTCACTGCTGTTTGGCTTATAACTTGGTGTTAGAAAGAGATGCCAATTGAGATGTACCTGCCACTAATCCTCTACCGTAGAAGCTACGTGAAAAATAGTATATGAACTGAGAGTATGAAATAATAGTAGATTGTTTGACAAGTAAAGAAAAGTGGTTGTTTACTATCGAGTGGAAACAGATTGATTTACGAGCGTTAGCGAGTAAATTAAGTTTTCACGAGATAGTAGACCACTTTTCTTACGAGTTAAACATGCTATTTTTTTGTATCCTTAATGGAAAACGTGGAAAACCTAAGAATATTTTAACAAAAATTGTTTTATTACAATCTTTAACATAGTTGCCTATTAAAAGTAACCTTAGCAACGCATGACGACAAATTAAACAAAACAGAATTTTTACAGAAGATGCAGTTTGAAGAAAATGAGAGTATTTTGGAAGCCGCCAGAGAAGCGACTCTAAATCTACTTCCATCAAAGTCAAAAGAAAAATATGATAAAACTTTTGAACAATTCTGTCAATGGAGAAACAATCAAGGGGTACAAGGTATCAGTGAAAATGTTATGTTGGCGTTTTTTTTGTGTGGTTGTGTTGCTAACGATTAAAGTGTTGCTAACGAACTAAACGTTTTTGCCTATATGAGTTAAAAAAAAAACATTTTCCTTTGTGGAACTTCTACTTAATCAACAAAATGACTGTTTTCCATTAAGGCATCACAAAAAAACAATATTTATTATTGGTATTTATGGCTTGG
>JABXWE010026382.1:0-27519 GCA_014611495.1 Limonius californicus
CTTATCACCCACTTTATTTAAAGTATATTTAAATTACGCGCTACAACAGTGGATAAACAAATGTCATGGTATGGGAATTCCACTAACAGATGAAATATCCCTTTACACCCTCCACTTTGCTGATGATCAAGTCGTAGTAGCACAAGATAAAGAAGATTTGGGGTACATGAGCCGGAAACTAATAGAAGAGTATATAACAACTGGGGTTTAAGCGTAAATTTTAACAAAACTAATTATATGTGTATAGGAGGACCTTCAGAAGATCTGATATTAAATGACGGTGGTGTTATGAAGTCATGCGATGAATACACCAACTTAGGAACTAAAATAACCAACTCAGGGAGAACAGAAAAAGAGATTGAGACAAGAATTTCAAAAGGAAAGAGGTGCCTTAAATTCGAGCTTATGGGACAAACATATATCGAAATCAAGGAAAAAGCAAATATACAACTCTATTTTCAAAAGTATTGTGCTATGTGAAGTATGGCAAATAAACTCTACTACAGAAAATAAGCTGACAGTAATTGAAATGGACTTCTTACGACGAT
This sequence comes from Limonius californicus, assembly GCA_014611495.1. NCBI lineage: Eukaryota > Metazoa > Arthropoda > Insecta > Coleoptera > Elateridae > Limonius > Limonius californicus. The sequence continues at coordinate 549 of JABXWE010026382.1, forward strand.
TGGCTGGTATCTCACACTTGGATAGAGTCCGAAACGAACGAGTAAAAGGCATTATGGACGTTGAAAAAACAATAGTAGAGGACGTAAAACAAAGACAACTCGGCTGGTATGGCCACATTCAACGCATGGGCGAAGAGAGAACTCCGAAACAAATATTACAATAGACACCGTTAAAACGACGGAAGAAAGGAAGAACGAAAACAACGTGGTTGAGTGGCATCCAAAGAACAATGTCTGAACGGAATTTGGAGCCTGGTGACTGGGATGACCGAAGAAGATGGAAAATATATAGGTACATATATATATATATATATATATATATTGCTATAAAGCCCCACGTTGAAGGTGCCATAATATTTGCTATGGTGATTATAGCTTTCGCAGTGATAATAATTTTCGCCCTACGTTTATTGTGATAATATTTGTAATAAGTCAAATAAGGGAATTTTCCCTGAATATACAAAATTATAAATCTAAATCAAAATTTTACTTTATGTAAACACCATAGACATTTAATCTCACCCGGTATAACATTAAATGTTGCTAGCTCCAAATTACAACAAGAATTATCTTCATTAATACCTACCTTATTCATGAACAATAGTAGATTACTATCTCAGGGTACTGCATATACTTCTAAATACAGAGACATAAAAATCACAAATGACAGGTATTTTATAGGAATCAAATTCTAGATAAAGATGTCAAAATAAGAGATTAACTATACTCAATAAGATTTGTACCAATGCAGATTTTACAAAAAATTGTACACATTCATTTTCTTTATTAATAAACATAAAAAAATAACTTTCTTATAAGAATTACCTGAGACCAACTTTCCTCAATCCAACCCTGCGATGCGCGTAGGTATCCCACGCAGCTCCCAAGTGCAAATAGTTCTACCTGCTTGTTTCGTCAGCTTCTTGTTAACGGTTGCTTCTTGTCATATGAAGATTTCTTTTATCTATTTTGTTAAGTAGTAGTTCTCGAAGATACGTAAACGTCGCACAAGTAAGTAAATGTTCACATATGAATTGTACAAATCTCAGTAAAGGTTAATATGCTCTGTTTTACTTATAGAGTTCTCACATAACCTCAGAATAAACATCAAACCACGAAGATTCACCACTTGAAGATCCTTTTGTGTACTTTGCAGGCTGAGGAATGCCTCAAATGAACTTGCTACAACTTTTATCTTTCAAACTCCATATATTACCAAAGATTAGGTTCCGAAGCACAATATTCTTATGGAGGAACACAATGAAGCACTTTTCTATTTATAATGGGTATTTATTTCTTTATAACAAACATTTTTTATTCACAATTTTTTAGAGTAAAATTTTACACGTCTGTATTTGTTTATCAAAATTTTTAATCTCCTCGCATTTTGTTTTAATTTAAACCAATAGTAATTCATCATTATTCTCTACTATTTTAAAACTGACCAATCACAAAAAAGTAAATTAATGACATTCTAAATTACAATATTAATTATATAAATAATTTTCTTATGGAAATTCTAATGTTTAATCTAATTACACAATTACATAGCTGATGACATTTCCTACGTTTTAACATCTCACATGACATAATTTAGTTGTAAAATAAAAAATCTCATATAATTACCTACTTAAATTTTTTATAATATTTATACAACAATAAAGAAACATTGGAGTCATATTCCTCCACATTAATAAAGTTCCTTTAATTACAATTTCAATTATTAAATCACCTTTCCATTGAAGTCAGTCCAAAATTATTACGTTAACCTTATAAATTTAATAAATTTTAATTTCTATTTAAATTTCAAACGAATCTAATCGCATAACACATTACAAAGCTTGCTTTAATATCAAATTAATCATAAGAACAATTATCGTTGCATTACAATCTCGTTTAAATATTCAAATTAACATTTTAACTTTGTTCAAATGATAACCTTACATGAATTTTAAAATTCACATAATAATTTCAGAATCTGCCTGTACCAATCTTATTAACAAGACATAATACCTGTGTAACGATGACATACAAAAGAAAAACTCCACCTGTACTAGGATGTCTCCACATATAGAAATTACGATGCGTCCCTATCACATCGGAAATGAATTAACAAGCCAATAACCTGCTGTAACTTAGATTCAACAACCTTTTAAGTAGAAAAATTAGCACAATAAGTTTACAAACGTAAAGTTTATGGTGTTTATTAATTAAGGTGTCGGTAATATCATGGAAATATATATAAATTTGAATAAATTACTATACGGGATGTTAACGAATCCTGGTTACAGTGTATGTATAAGATTCAAAATAGATCAGCTTTTCATAAGCAACTCATACCCGGAATCGCCCTTTTTCGAGCTACAGATAACAGTAGCCATCTACCTGAATGTTGTTTAATTACCCATACCTTTCCGCATATTGTCTGACTGACTCCATTTACTTGACCTTCTTGCAAGAAATATTGCCAGAATTATTGGAAGAAGTACAGATTCGTTAACAGATGTGGTTGCAACACGAAGGTGAGCCAGTACACTTTTAGCTTGCTGTCCGAAACTACACCAACGATGATAGATTGGCAGAGGGGCGGATCAGTAGCGTAGCCGTTCCCCGGACTTAATCCCTAGTATTTTTTAATGTGGCGATATGAAGAGTTTGGCTGACAAGACTGCTGTCGAGTCTGAAAAATATATGCTAAGCACATATTCTGGCTGCAGCGCAAAAACTTCCATCAAGGTCTGGCACTGTTGAACGAGTATACCAAAATAAGCTTCGGAGGTGCGGTACTTGCATCTAAGTTGGTAGTTGTCATTTTCAGAAATTATTGTAGTGTTTAAAAAATTATTTATATAAATATAAAACAGCAATAGAACACTTGTGTATTTTTAACATAATCTGATGTTGGGAGATCTTCTTTTAGTAGTAATAAACTGCATTACAAGTTACTTACTAAAATTTGTAATAAAAGTGAATTTTCTTTAGAAATACCAATGATTCCAGCAAGACAACAAAGAACAAGATAACGAACTCACAATTAATTAAAAAATAACTTCATACTTCAATAAATTGAACATTTGAAGGAATAGCTGTAGGATGTACAGGTTTAAATTTTACTACTAGGGACTCTGAGTTTTCTCTTACCTCTGTTATTCGTGATCACTACTTCTGGGAACTTTTTATGTTTATCTATTTGTAAGTGTAATATTTTGCATGTTTATCAAGCTATGAACTTATGAGATATTCTAGTTAAAATGTTAACGACGCTTGTTCTACAAATTGTTTCAAATTCTCTCTTCTCTCGACAGTTTAATCCAGTTTAAGTGACGGAAATGTAGTTCCATAATTTTCAGCTACTGCTAATGTTTTTCCTTGTAGCTCGTTATTGCTATAAGCTCAAATTTTCCCCAGTAAAATACCTCGAAAAGATTTGCGTGCTTCCACCATAAACCTGGTTGGTTATATAAATTACCTGCGAATTGTGGCTGTAGTTGAGTTAATTAATGTGTTGATTATTTCTTAGTTGTTTTATTATTTTGTTTTTCGTAGTTACAACCGGTATACAGAAAAATAAACATTATTTTATTGTAAGGCACAGTTTCTGATTCCGTTAATTAATTAAACTGAAAATTCTACTAAATGTTCTCAGCATCTTATAACACAATTTCAAGGCTTTATATAGAATGAAAAGCAAAACATTTATAAAACTTAAAAAATACGGAATTTTGAAGGGATATAACATAATATGTGGCTAACAATCGTAAACCATGTAGTGGAACTTTCCTTCTCTATTCGATGGGTTAGGCTAGCCTCCTATCTGGCATACGTTCAAAGAGGGCTCATAGAACCTACTCCAATGTAGGTAATTAACAGGCCATTGGCCTACAATCAGAAGAAGAACAGATTTTCAAATATGCGTAGAAATTAAATTTTTGGGAGTTCCTGTAATTTCAAGTTCTATCGTTTCCTGTAATTAAATTTGACGAAATAGTCGGATTAAGTAAATACAGGAGTCAATAATTTAGTTGAAAATACCGTCTGGTTTCTTGTATCGTTTTAAACGGAAGAAAATGAACCCCGATACCCCTTTAACGTTCCCGTGAAGAATCGCTGGTTCAACAGAAACTCTTGCCGCAGTTTATCGTTTCTGAGTGATTTAAAGGAATTAGTTCGCTGTTTTTTTAGAAAAAAGTTTCATTGCGTAATATGGTGTAACGTCAATTCTTTGTTTCTCGTTTTAATTACCAGTGTGCCATCTTTTCTTCTTTCCTTTTCTTTTCTTCTTCCTTCACCTTGGGAGGTCAATTAAGTGCGAATCAATCTTCTGCTACCCTTTTCTTTATACATATGTATAGACAGACCGGCTCTGGTCCTCCTTTTGGCGTGTAATTGTACAAATATTTATTTTAATTTTATTTAAAACTTGTTATTTTTCTGTATTTTCCTTCTTGTATGTATTTTGTAAGGAACGTCGAGGTACGAAGGAAGCACAATCGACGTTTGATTCCACGAAAGGTGGCGGTACTCGGCTCTTTCACCGGGATCTTTGTATAGCTGTTACTTGAAAGAGTGGCGCTCACTTATTTTGACTTACCCACTACATTGTAACAATTAAGACTTTCTTCTTGTAAGCATTTTCCGCGAACCCTCTCTCCTCCCTGTGCTAGCCGAAGAGCCTTGGTTGTGGGCTAACAGAAACGGGCGTTTGGGTTTGGGACGTAACAAACCGGGCATTGGAACCACCATAGATTAACAATCGCGTATATATATATTTAATTATACGTAGAACGCATACTACTTAACAGGAATTTTTTTTATTTTTTAATTATTCCCCATGAAACTGGGATTTATTACGGACAGAAAAAAAAACTTGCGTGCACTGAACTATTGTAAAATCATTTTATTGCACTTAAACGGCAAATTTAATTGAATTGCAACATTATTTCGTAACATGGATCGAAACATTGTATTGCGTTTCATTGTAATGAATGAGAAAAATCTTCAATGTGATTCCATGCACCGAAATGAAATTGCCCTAGTATTGCGCCAGCATCACGACTAATAGGTAAGTACTTCTTTGTATCTCTCTATTATTTTGCCAACGGTGTTTGCATATGAAATAATTGCAACTAGCTCATTTCATAAAGCAAACTGTAAACACACAAAGAATGTTCAAGGTGTTTACATTTACAAGTATAATTATTTTAATTATAATAGCAAGCTTTTGTTTAATATTAGTACTTTTATGTGGGACGTTTTATTTGAGATATTTTTAAATTTTCAGCATTACAAAGAGAACTTTAAATTATATAATATAACTTACAGGAAAGAATTTATACAAAAGTCAATATAGAGAAGTAAGAATGCGTAAAACACAAATTTAGTTCCGCATTCTGAATTTGAAGCCCTATAAAAATAATATTTTTCGAAAGTTTGAGGGATACAGAGCAATTTTCTTTAACTACAATTTCCTAACCGCCCACTACTGCCTTCACTTTAAAGAAAATAGAATTTTAAAAACTGGGAATTCTCTGGGAAATTAAATAATTATTGACATTGGTGCTGTATGTACGAGGGCAGCCTTTTAAGTTTTTACAAAAACTAGGAAAGTTGGCAAAGATATTGTTGTATACCATTCACCGATAACTGGTCTTCGATCCTCTAAAGAAATGGTTGCGACATGTCCAGTACAACCGAAAAAACAAGCGATCATTTTATTGGAAGTGCTTCATGAACGAACAACGTTTGTGGGATTCGGTTCATCTTCAAACATCCAAACAGTGGATTGTAGCATACAAATATATCCAAGTTTGGTCGTCTGTTACGATGTTGTATACGGATTTTGAAGTTTTGAGCATTTCCTTACACCAATTAACACGAGCCTTTTTTTTGAGATTCGGTCAAATTATGCGGAATACATCGGGAACAGATCTTTTTCACACGTAAATGTTCATGCAAAATCGAATGTACTGCAGTCTCCGATATGCCTAAAGATGCCTCTATCTCACTGTAAGTCACATGCCTATCTTATTCAATCGTGTTGTGGACAGCATCGATGGAATAACAACGGATTTTGGTCACGACCACGACGAAATCCTGCAAACTAATTGTAAGCAGTCATTTATGATGGTACTTCATTACCAAAAGTTGAACGAAGTGATTCTATGCAGTGTTGTTGAGTTAGGCCTTTACTAAAAGCGTAAAAAATGATACAACAAAAACCTTCATGTGAAATTTCCATTTTTTCACAAAACTGCTTTTTTTAAACGCTCACTGTAAACAAACTACTCGGTCAGTTTCTAAGCTGCCACTGTTTTCACAATAACAAATGTCAAATTTTACGAAAATAGTAATGATACATCTCAATAGCCCCACTTAGTGGTCGTTTGTAAAAACTTAAAAGGCTGCCCTCGTATTATATTCTTAGAGGATGTTCATTTGTAATAACCTAATAACGTGAAAAAAATTCAATAAATTCAATTAAAATATACCTCAAACGTAAGTTGATTTTACAGTATTATTGTGGAGTTTCAATGCATTTTTATTATCAGTTGTTATAATTTGTTTTGGTCTATAACAATCTTAGATATGTTGTCTAATACCATATGTAGCAATGTTGCATATTAACATAGCTATGGAGACAATAGTAAACGCTTATCCTTGACCTTGAGTCACATACGTGATCCCTTAAATAGGAGGCTTATTCGGAAACTAAAGGCTGTTTAAATATTTCCCTCGATGGAGAGGGTTGTCGATTTGGTGCATTGTGTGGTTAGTTTAGTAATTGATAAACTAACCACACGTCATTTTACCGTAGTTCTGTCATTGTGTTCAGTTGTATAATAAAGCGCTTAAAGAACGCCAACTTTAACATTAACGACAAATATGCGAGGTTATGGTCCAGGCACCCTCAGTGAACTAAAGATTTCACACTGATATGTGAATTTCAGAAGTGGGAGACCGTCTGTTGTTAACGACTATCTTGTGGGAAAAGTGAACACGAAAATTCGCAAAAACCGGTGTTTCACGAATTTGGAATTAGCCACGATGAAATTGCAACAGTTTATAGTACCACGAACTTTGCGCGAAGTTCCTAAAAAACCAGCGAATGGTGTCTGCAATGAATCGCTATGACACCGATGGCGATGATTACCTGAATTACATTGTGTCTGGCGACGAGATTTTGATTCCATACACCAATTTTGAAACCAAGCAACAATCAATGCAATGGAAGCATACGAGTTCCCTAAAGGCAAATAGTTCAAGCAAACGTTTAAAATTTCGAATTTTGACTATGTTGAGAAATAGTTTAGAAGTGTATCTAGGATTTAATCATAATAATTTTTATTACTTTAACTGTTTATTTTACCGTGGATAGGCCGACCCTTCATAAGCCTCATAATAAAGCTATAATATTTTAAAATTTATAGTAATATGAAAGACTATTGTCTAAACCACCTTCACGATATTTAAGTAATGTAATCTGGCAACATTTAAACTTAGGAAAATTTAAATTATTTTAGGAAACAAAGCGACGCGATAAATGAGATCGCTATCTTCAACATAGTAAGTTTGTTCGAAGGCAAATCTTAGGGGTGATTTATCCCGATAAATAGTGTATAGTATATCTTTTGATTAGGAGTTGAAGTAAAAGCAAGTCTGTTCAAAGTTATCCAAGCAGAAACGTTAAATGTTCGACCGGAATGAACGTCAGATGCGTTGGTTAAAATGACAAACCGAGGTGCAAGGTATTGACAGCTGGCACAAATGGTATACAAATGAATAAATCGGATTTGGATTGATACTCCAGTTTTCCAATTACAGTCCATAATCCTTCGAAAGGAGTCAAGCTGCGATAGCACGTACAATCGATTCCTTTGGTTTGTTGCATCCGTCTCGTTAGTACACTTTTCCGTGAACGACGGCTCAGTTTCTGATATTTTTGTATTTTATTTATACACGTTTATCTCTCTACGTGTTTGTTGGATGTAAGGTGAATTCTAAACAGCGGCGTTTTTTTAAATTTGTTCATTCTTCCAAACTAAAAGCTTCCCGGGAAATTCATTAGTTAAGTAACTACTCATCAAGGGCCAGGAAGTACGTAGCACTAAAGCAGCAGACTAGTTAGCTTAAAAACCTACAAAGAAGTTTACTTCCGGAAGGAAGAGGCTAATACACAATTGAATGAGAAGCGTCCGGTTTTTAAGTATACGTCAATACAATACAAACTTCTTAACTTCCAACAAATCTTTATACAACCGCCACCAACTGTTAGAAACTTGTAAAGTTCAAACCATTAAAAGAGCCACGAGTTAGGGAATACTTCCCGAGGTAAAATAAACGCTAACTAAACACCACTACAGTTTCCAGAATTGGAACTTTGCCGTTAAATTTGAGTATTAAAAGTTTTTTGTTTGTTCTGATGTAATGGTATTTTAAACACGATTTGTGAAAGTAAGCTACTCCAGAAGTAAAAGAGTGAAAGAACGGGAATCAGAGGTGAAAGGTCGCATCCGCTTCAGCAACCAAAAAATTCCGGGGAATTTTTCCGAGGGTGTGCATGACCGGGCAATCCGTCAGTGAATTACTAGGTCATGTAATGGGTTACAGGCGACGCATAGCGATTCAATGACGTGATTAATCGTGGCGATTTTTTTGGCGTGGGCATACTTCAGTTGTTGAATCATAATTCCGGTTGTTACGGTTAACCTTCCCGGATCCGAAGTAGAATTTAACATCGTAAAGCAGCTTTGACCCAAAACTTGGAAATACTTTTTGAACGCTGAAAAGAGTTATCCCTAATCCGGGCTAAGCGAGATAGACTAAAGAATTTAAAGCAAGAAATTTTCTACGGGGGTATTTATAAGTGGGAGTGGGTGGGAGAAACAAACCAAGTAAGAGAATGATTAATTCCGCTACGGAACGTTGTGATAACATATTTTGTTTGTTCCGCATAAATTCGTTTGTCGAGCCGCTCTCTCGAATTGTGCGTCCACTCCTTTAACACGCTATAAACTTATTTAATTAATGATGTTAATTATTTACACTGAGTAAATAAATCAAGTGCTAATATTTCATCCGGTAGTCATTCAATTAAAAACCCTTGATATATTATCTTGCGCAGCACCCTTCATGTTTTATACAGATGCTAGTGGTTGTAATTATTATCCTCTTGTTTATAAACTGGATTTCCTTCAGATCAGTTAAGAAACTTATCCTCGTTATTTCCAAAACAAATTTAAATATTACACTCGAAAATGCAATCTTCTCGGTTGGCAATAAACAACTTTATTTTTTGACCGACAACAGTTGTCAAAAATGGTTATAATTTGTTAAAATAAGTGGCCAAAATTAAGAATCTTTCCTAACAGAAAATTATTATTTCTTAGTAGGGAAGCCCTCCATCTCTTACCATTTTTTAGTTATACAGGGTGTCCCGCGGCGTGAGGTTACTACTTCGTGTACATAATCATTAGACTAAATATAGTTAAAAATTCTAATAAAGTTATGCCCTAAAGTAAACCGTTTTCAAAATACAGATTGTTAAATTATTATTTATTAAATAATTGCAATTTCAGAAAAGCTAATATTTGTTTTTATTTTAGTTTAAATTCTCTATAAAGATTGTTCAAAATGACCATCGACTGAGCGTCCAGTACAGCAAGTACTAGACAATGAGAACAAAATACTGCGAGAAATTGATAATAATCCCAGCACCTCTGTTCGTCGTGTATCAGCACAAGTTAATGTACCTACCACGAATGCGGATTTAGAGAACATTAAAACGTCATAGTTTATATCCATTTCATATTCAGCCTGTTCAAACCCTCTTACTTACAGATTTCGCTAGTCGTATGGAATTTTGCCGCTGGATCATTCATAATTAATTTTATTCACGGATGAGGCAAGATTTACAAGGAATGCATTAATGAACAGAAAAAACAGCCACTCTCGGGATTTGGAGAATCCACACGAAATCACAGTGTCAAATTATCAACATAGGTTTTACGTGAATATCTGGTGTGGAATTATTGATAACAGGCTCATCAGTCCATTCGTTTTTGAGAACCATTTAACAGCCGACAGATATTTAAATTTTCTTGAAGATCATATGGGAGGATTGTTAGATGATGTCCCTCTGGCCATCAGACATGGATGTGGTACCAGCACGATGGTGTCCCTGTGCACTTTGCGCTACATGTAAGACAATTTTTGAATCAACGATTTGAAGGACGTGAATTTGGTAGAGGAGAACAGCACCCCTGGCCCCCAAGATTTCCGGACGTAATTTGTTTAGATTATTATTTGTGGGACTATATGGAAGATATGGTATACCAAACACCATCAGAGACTGTTGAAGATCTCAGCAGACGCATTTTTGATGCAACAGAACTAATTCGGCATAACAATGATTTGTTACGTAGGGCAACCAGATCTCACTTAAGAAGAGCTAGAATGTGTCTCGAGAGTCACGGCGGCCATTTTGAACAATCTTTATATTTAATTTAAATTAAAATAAAAATAAATATTGTCTTTTCTGAAATTGTAATTATTTAATAAATAATAATTTAACACTCTGTATTTTTGAAAGACAACAGGTGGACAAGACGTATAATTGAATGGCGACCTAGACAAGACGCATATAGAAGTAGAGGTAGACCTCCACCAAGATGTCAGAAGAATTTCAACCAACTGGATCCAGACCACACAAGATCGAAGTGGATGGAGAGATTTAAGGGAAGCCTATGTCCATTGTCCAGCAGTGGACGATTTAGGTTGGGAAAGAAGAAGAAGAATATTGAAAACGGTTTACTTTAGGGCATAACTTCATTCGAATTTGTAACTATATTTGGTCTAAAGATTACGTACACGAAGTAGTGACCTCACGTCGTGGGACACCCTGTATATAACATTCTAGTAGTAATATTATTGATCCCTACTAAACATGACGGATTGAAATATCTATAGCAACTTTTCTTCCCAAGGAATATGGTGAACTTCATTTTTAGTTGAACTTCGAAATTTCGGATTTAATTCGATGCTGTGGGATTAAAGTCGCCATTTCTAGTTTAAAGTTGAAATTCATTTTTTTAAATATAAAGGATACAATTTAAATTTAAATTTTGATTTTAATTTTATATGTAAAAATAAAATACAATTATATTTTGAACCTGGTTTTATAAACCACTTATGCATTATCCTAATAGTATGAAACGTTGATGGAATTCTACATTATCCACAATTTCATTATTATTTTGTCGGGTTTCTCAAAAAATTCTGGTTCATGTTATACATGTTCTGCAAAATTTTGTCAATACAGTTTTTGTACAAAATTCTACGTCGTGTGTTACTAGACTTAGAGCTGTTTCGCAATAATTTCTTTTTGAAAATTTATATCCGAATGTTCAAAAACTAATAGCACTTCTATTTTTGAAAGTAGAACATTCTGCAAAAATAATCCGATTTGTATGAAAAGTTTTAAGGACGTTCTTGTTTCAAAAGTTTAAATTAGCTTTTGTGAAAATATAGTTTGTGGTGGTAGCGAGCTAGCAAAACAGTATCAGTAACGGAAAACCGAAAAACAAATTTTTCTGCTATCTACATTGTTTTAACTCTCGAAAATATTAATTTTTTTACACAATTGCAAAATAGTATTCATTAAACACCTTCTATACACATAACAAACTACAACAACAGTACGTGAAAACCCAAGGTTGCTAGCAATAAAATTTAATCCTTTACATTCTGTATCGGTACGTTCAAATTAGGTTGCTATTGTACAAGTTGTTCTTCACTTAATTTTGCAAGTACGTGTTTAAGAGCTTTTAAGTTATTTTTGTTGATGGGTTACCAGAATAGCACTGTAAAACAAGTTTGCAATAAAGGATATTTTTCAATTAAATTTGTGTGAATAGTAGGATAAACCTAGGTAAAATTGTTACTTTAACAGTTTAGCTACCAATCTTAATATGTCGTTTGTAGTGTAACTAGTTTTACCAAGACTGGTATTTGTAATTCAGTAAATAAATTGCAGTCAAAGGGTGACACAAAATTTATTCTACTGTAAAGTAAACACTCTTTTATAAAAATCTTTTTTATAAATCGCTGTTATAAATTTAAATTTTCTGAGAATAGCTGCTGCTGATCGTCCGACAATTCACGCTGGCACCGTAAAACGAATTTCTGAACACTATGTGGTTTGAATGTATGGTGGAACTGTAAATAGGCAAAGTATCGGCCCGTATTTTGAATGGTAATTTAAAGAGTGAACTGTATTTACATATTTTAATCCACAAGTTACTAGTTAAAAGATATATTGTTAGATATTAGTTTTCAACAAGATGGCGTTTCGCCACACAATATCAGATCATCACCAGATTTAAATCAGACTTTCTGTGGCCGCTGGATAAGAAAAGTTCGTCCGATATTTAGACTTCATAAGCTATATCGTCTGTTTTTTTTTCTAAAATGTGTTGATGTAATGCAAAACATTCGCTATGACGTACCAAGTTCAAAATAAATAAAACTTTCTAATTTCTTTTTTTTTGTTTTAAGTATAAAATTGAAAATGAAAAAGATATTAAAAAATGGTAAGTACTCGCAGAAATATATAGTTTTATATACGTACATAATCCGTAGTAGGATCTATACATAACTTAATACAAAATACCATTTAATTGTGTGATCTTGTTTTGATATATGATATATAGAGCGTAATTAAATAACTTGGCCAAACAGAGGCGTATTCTAGTCTTCAAATGAATGCTAAGTTATTTATAAACAATCTTCGGAAATGATTGATTAAATTAAATATATATGGTCACTCGAAATTCAAATAATAACCAATACTATACTGTAATGCTTTAACTATTTATAAATATTCTTTTTCTTCTTCTTCCCATTACTAGGAGCATGTGCTGTTTGTCTGGCTTGCTTACTCATTTGACGATGAAAACTAACTTTGGTGTCAATTTTTAGGTGGTCTCCTTCCTATCGGTTCATTGTTCTTGCATATTTTTGCTAGTCTGTTCTATATGCTCACTCCACTTTTTCTTTCTTCTTTTCATCCACTTTACCACATATTGCAGCAAAGTGTGCTAGTAGCTCAGTTTGTCTAATCGTCTTCTTCTACATTTCTCAACCGTATAGCTTCTTCTATTCTTATTTTCCATCTTGTACATGGTTTACGTCCTTGCTCCTCTCCTAGGGAATCCACTCATACAATCGCCTAGACTATTTCGTGTCGGGCATGAATCTTAGGTTTCTATACCAAAATAGGGTTTTTAGTTATTGTATCCATAATTTAATGCTGCATGTTCATTTTATCTCGTATGGTTTCCTTACTTGTCCTTTCGAATCGGGATACTTCAGTAAAAGTGCTCGTATTCTGAATTTGTGTACCATATTTTAGGCTCAAAAATTCCGATACGTACCAAGTAAAATTCTTGGTTATGGTTTTAAATAACATTATTTTGTTTCTTTAAAATGCTATTACTCCAGAAAGCTGAGTTGAGTAACTGTACAAATTTTCTCCCCTTACCTATTTTATTAGTATCTTCCCTGTTCATTCTTTCCTTTTTGGTTAGCATAACCCCTAGCTACTTGTACTCTATACATGCCTTAATATTACTTACATACATGCATAACCAGATCTGTACTCTTTCTAGATTCTATGTCCTCTTCTTTTCTCGCAACAATTATCTGGTTATCAGCAAATAATAAATGGGAAAATGTGCTATCTTTTATTGCTACTCCCATACCATGGCAGCTCCGTTTCCAGTTATACAGACATCTGTTTAAATATACTTTAAATAATGTGGGTAAGTGTGGACAGTCCTGGCGATGTCCTTTTGAATAATGGAAGTTAATCGAGAGTGAGTTTCCAAATTTTATCTTTCTACCAATCCAATGAGTAGGATAATTGGTGTTCAAAAATGTGTGTTCTGAACGAATAAAATGTGCAGGAGAGCCATTATAGATGAACTATAAATTACGGCGCGTTTATAATGGAACTTGATCCAGCAACACTACCAGCTCTTCTTCCACAAATGCCCATAATTTTGAAAATTAAGTGTCTGTGAATAAAACATTGGTCCAATCAAACAGGTATCAATAATGCCTACCCAAACATTACAGTACAAGAATATCGGATTTGTAAGGGCCGTTCTCCTTTGCAAGGCAATCGCAAACCAGCGAGGTATTCTACCTAGTAAATCTTCTCTGAAGTGGAAGTGTTTACACTTTACCGTGGTTCGGAGTCCACGTTAAGCTGTAGGTTCCCTATGTCTGTGCAACTTAAAGTCTCGTAAGAGACCGAGAACCCTAAGAAGAAAAAATATTACAGGAAAATGTATGTTGATGCCTGGAAGGTGATATTGCGTGTGTATTAGCATCAGCCCATTGATCATGAGTGTGAGTATTCATGACTGCATTTCAAAATTTGGAGTTGTAGAAGGATGTTAATACGAGAACTGGGATAATTGTCCTAAAAAAAATTTTCAAAGTATCTGTAGGTGAACAATGTCGTGCTGAATAAGGTTCCCGGTAAAGTCGAGCAGCTTCATTCGTAATTCTTCTTTGGTCATAAGTACAATAAATATCTACTGTAATTATGCATACCGAAAAAATTACAAATACTTAAAGATGTTCACAATTTATCGTATTTTAACCATAACTATTTATAAATCTTTGCAGGATAATGATTCTAGGATTTTTAACATTAATTTGAAGAAAAGAATACGCCCTTAAAGTTTGGCAATACTATTCAGTTACACCCTATACCTTAACATGACATCTTAGCTGCACAAATGTTACATCGGGGCGCATTTTAGCCTGTAATTGTTGATTATTTACTATAAAAAATTGAACTTCACACAACAAGGAGTGTTTTAATTTCACACAATTTCAGGGCACACCTGTAGTATGTTAAATTCGTGTAGAAAATGTGCACTTTACTGAGTATATATTCAACATTCTAAATAAAAGGTTTCATCACTGAGCGAGCACACCATACTGCCATCAATACAATTTGGATTTCTAGAAAGACACCATACACCAGCTGCAAAGAATCACCGAAATTATTGAGCATGGATTTGAAAACAAGCAATTTCTAGATATCACTAAAGCATTCGAAGGCCTGAAGTACAAATTATTACATATTCCCCTGCCTCAATACCTAACAGCAGTCATTTTTTCGTTTCTAGAAAACAGAACTTTTACAGTACGGATCAACCACGCCACATGAGACTCCAAGCACAACCATGCGGGGTACCCCAAGGGAGTCAGTTAGGACCAATACTGTTCAACATGCACTTACCGGCACAAAATTTGATCCATTCGCTATTTGACTTTATTTTTTATTTATTATATATTTTTTGTTTTTATTATTAATTTTATTTTAGTTCAAAAGGTGTATAATACAAATGTAACGCAATTAACTAAAAATTTTCAATTTCTTGAAGTAATAACAAAAATAAGGCAATAATTCTGATTAGAGGATAAAACAGTAATTACAAATTTTACATAAATATGGTCTTAAAGTTAAAAAGAACAAAACGCTAATAACGTGTACTGCCTTGTCGCGCTCGAATTACACTTTGGATTCGTCTTAGCATCCTCTCACTAAAGTGCCGAATGGCATCATGGTCAGTTGCATCCCATTCTTGGACTACTGCTGCACGTAGCTCTTACAAGTTGTCAGGAGCGGGAATTCGGGTTCGAACTCGCTTTCCTACCATGTCCCAAACATGTTAGATTGGGCTAAGATCGGGACTCTTGGCAGGCCAAATCTTTCGGTGAATTCCAACTTCATTTAAAAATCCATCCACAATTCGAGCAACGTGAGGACGGGTATTGTCATGCATTAGCATGAACGTTTCACCAATAAATCCGGTGAAAGGCACAACATATGGTTCTAAGATGTTTCTAATGTACCTGTCTGTAATCATAGCGCCTCCATTTAGCATAACCAATTCGGTGCGGGCTTCCATGCTAATGCCACCCCACACCATGATTGAACCACCACCAAAACTAGGTCATTCTAGGCACAATATTGCATTGGGCAAACCTCTCACCAGTCCATCGCTAAACTCTTTGACGGCCATCTGGAGACCTCAGACAAAACCTCGAGTCGTCAGTAAACAGAATATGGCCGCATTCCTCAACACCCCAGTTTTGGTGTTCATGAGCAAAGTTTAACCGCTGCACTCGATGTTCCCTGGTCAATTGTAGGCCATTTGCGGGTTTTCTTGCACTCAAACCGTGTTCCTGTAATCTTCTTCTTACGGTTCTTTCACTAACTACTACCTCACCTACCTCTTCCAACTCATTCCGTGCACTAACTGCAGTGGTGTCCCTGTGTCTTAGGACTCTCAAGGTGAGAAAGTGGTCGTCTTGAGCAGTTGTACGCCTTGTTCTGCCTGAACCACGGCGTCTAGTGTAGCCTCCAGTTTCACGAAATCGTTCTACAGCTCTTTGAACAGTACATTTTGTACAACCTAGAAACCGAGCTACGTAGTACTGCGATAGTCCAACTTGAATTAAAGCAATAGCTCTTGCAGTATCAATTGGATTCAAAACCATATTTAAGTTCTATGAACAGTAATTGAACTGCATTAAACACGATTGCGAACAATATTGTATACAAAGTGTGAACAACAAAAGACCAGATTCGTAGAAATCGTTTAAATGTAATCGAATATCACAATACTTTTTACTCTTTATTTTATATTGTTTTATGGTGTCATAGTGAAATAAAGTAGTTTATCAGTAGTACTACGATAACAAGGCATATTTGACAAGATATGTTCAAAAGAAAACAAGTTGAGATAAACGTTATAGCTGAATCGAATTTTATGCCGGTGAGTGTATATATTCACGACATACCAATCCCACGCCTCAGCACAGTAGCAGTTTTCGCCGACGACACTGCCATTCTAACACAGCACGAATATCTCCAAATGGCAATTGATAACTTGCAAACGGCAGCTAACAACCTTGGGTAACTTGCTCACCAAGTGGTATATAACACTCAACCCTACCAAGTGCACAACCAAAATATTTGCCTTTAAGCGCATTAGAGACCATCAAAACGTAGACATTCATGGTTCGCCGAACCCATGGAGCTCGCAACACGAAGCTGTACAATACCTAGGAGCCCACCTAGATACGCGACTAACTTGGAAGCACCATCTAAACAACAAACTTACTCAAGGATACAATAGACTAAGGCATTTGTACCCACTCATCAACAGAAATACGCCATTACGTAAGGAATGTAAGATATTACTTTACAAAACGATCCTCAGACTACTAATAACATATGCCTGCCAAGTTTGGAGCACGACATCCAGAACCAATATTAAAAAGCTTCAAGTATTTCAAAACAAGATTTTGCGCATGTGGGTTAACGCGCCGTGGCATATAAGACACTGTCAATACATTACGAGCTGTCAATAGACATCATTGAGACATATGTAAAAAAACTTACCAAAAGCTTTGTCCGCAATCTGCGCAGAAACGACAGCACCAATATCCAACAACTCGGGAGCAAGAATATTCACAGGTGGCTCAGAAGGAAGTTACCACAAGACTTAATAGAAACCTTAGACGACAACAGTGAGTGAGTGAGTGAAGTGTATGACTCAGTTTCGAGGAAACATGTTCGTTCTATGATATGTCTGTCAATTAAAACAAGCACAATCGAAGAACCAAACCACGTATAACACTATACAGTGTTGAGCTGGTTATCTGAAATTTAAAAAAAATAAAAGACTCGTATACTTATAACAACAATTTTTATTATTGCATTTTCAGCAAATTCGGAATATTTTTCCACGTACGCTGACAAAATAGAATTTTGCTTCTCCGCTGTGTAGAACGGACTTTGTAAAAATTGTACTACATATTTTATCAGCTGTACAAGGCGCCGTGAAAATCTCTACCATGGGGGTATAAAACGAACGCCGCTTTGATGAAACATTACTCTTAAAAAATAATAACGATGTTATTCATTAAATGTAAATAAAAAGCCAGCCAATTTTTATCTTCTCTGACAAGCGAATATAAAACGGAAATATGCATCAAAACCTGTATGAGATGGCCGTACTAGAACAAAACGTTTAACTAAAAATATGTTCCAAAACTGCACTAGCATAAACATCCATTACGGAATTTAATGGTGGCTTTTAAGACGTTCCTTACAAATTTGTTTCACTATTTCTATGTAATCTTCCAGAACAGATCTCTCTTTAGTTTGTTGATTAATCAGCAATGGAGATTTTTAACAAACAATTTTAAGGTGAATAAGATAAGCCTTAGGTTTAGATGTCCATAATTTATTTTCTTGCAGCAATAACTTTTTCAATGGTCTGATCATACTTCACATTCAACAAGAGCTCGACTCTCTCCTTTCTTAATAAAGAGCTTTTCATTATTTTTTAGAAGCCTTTTGAAACCTCAACGGAGCAAACAGGATTTATTTAGTAGAACTCGATCATTAGAGCGGTAATGGATTCCACATAAATACCGTAACAACATGGAAGATCTTTAATTAAACGATGTTAAAATATTTTGGTTTTGCATCTTTCAATTGTAGACGTAAACGTGCCATGGAAAGTGGTCACCTTAACATTTAAAAAAACGTATTTGTTAGAATTAGCTTCGCATTTTATTGCGGCGTTTAAGAAAACAAAAAGCACATCCAAATCTAAGTATAATTTTTTGTTTATGCGAAAATAAAAATAAGAACATGGAAGATGTGTGCTATTTGTTGAAATAATATCCGCCGTAGCGTCTTTCCCAATACGTTGAGTATTCCCGGATGCGTATTTCCCAAATCTACAATTGCACAACATATGAGACACCCACATTCGTTCCACTTTGTTATTCTAAGATATGTTCTCCCCCCACACATTATTATTGTATCAAGTAAAACCGAGTGACATTGACGTACGGGATATATTGACAACATTTTAAAATTCCTCTTTGTCCTGAATGACTGTCGTAGAAGTAATATTTGTTAACAGGTTTCGATATATTTATTAATTTACACGCTTAGTAGTTGTGTACATATATTTACTTTTTAGAAATACTTTCCAAAGTCTTAAAGCTGACCTGAAGTTCCTAAATATTCATAACTAACTAGTTATGCCGGGGGTCAATGAGAACAAGACCACCCTTCTATTTTCTTCTTTATTAAAGTAATGAAACTAATACGACGCTTATGCGGAAATTAAGGGCCGATCGGTCGTAAAACAAAAATGTATAGTTGAAAATAATTATTACTCTTAAATCTCAGATACACTCCTAAACTTTTTCTCTTCATAGTCACCATTCGAATTTAAACATGTATCATACAAATGGTACAAGGTTTGGTATACTTTCGGAGCTGAGTCACGACTGTATGGCGGATGGTTAAACATTTCCCCAATGAACTGTTAAATGAGTTTTACAGTGCAAACCGCTGCATGCCGTCAGGTGCTATCGTACAATAGCACAACTCCACAGGTCAGCAAATCTCACCCTTTGTTCTGAGTCGCCCATCTCAACTTCCTTACACGCCTGCATTAATTGTCGTACCACGTTCCAGGAAATTAACCAACAATACATCTTTCTTGTCCCAAAAAATAGAAGTCGTATGCTATCGGTTCTTGAACGTTTGCTTAAACTTTTTGGCGTTGGGTGAACTAGCATGTTTCTACTACAGTGATTGTTGCTTGATTTCAATATTTGTACATGAAATCCAATTCTTGTCACCAGTCACAATGTGATTCAGGTATTCATCGTCACCCATTTCGTAGCGATGCAGGAAGGTCAGTGCAGAGGGCATTTGCTTGCACAAAGTTTATAGCCTGTTCATGACAATTTCATACAGTACCGTATGTAAAATTCGAAGAAAATTTGAGAACATTTTCAAAATCGTGCAACACTGTTCACTTTTTCCAGATCGTCATTGACCACAGTAGGTCTTCCAGTTCGATCCCACGTTTGTTGGGCCGTGTCTTAAATTCCCACACCAGTGTTTCACTTTTACTTTATGCGTGGTACCTACACCATAAACATATTTGATGGTAAATTTCGGCAGAGTTTTCGGTTTCTACATGGAGGGCGTTTGGGAAGCTCAGACATATACTAAAGGATAAGAGAATTCCACAACACCTTAGGACAAATATATTCGACCAATGCATGCTGCCCGTCTTAACATACGGAGCATACGCAAATTACAAGTAACACAAAGGGCAATGGAAAGATCTATGATAGGCATATCACTTCAAGACAAAAAACGAAACGAATGGATCAGGCAAAAAACAAAAGTTACCGACATAGTACAACCAATAACAAACATTATATGGAAATTTGCTTGATATGTTGCCAGAACAACAGACAACCGATGGAACAGCAAAATTATTAAATGGAGAGCATGGGAAGGTAGAAGAGGAAGAGGTAGACCAATAACACGCTGGTACGACGACATGAGAAGGATGGCAGGATTAAAATGAATAGAGGTTGCACAAAATAGAGAAAATTGGAAGAATAAGGGGGAGGCCTATGCCCAATTCTGAGCGCAACAAGGCACATAAGAAGAAGAAGAAGACATGGAGAAAACAAATCATGGCGCGCACTTCACATCTGGCGGTATTTGCAATCGCACTATTTATTTTAGCGCTTTATTATACAACTGAATACAATGGCAGAACCACGTTAAACTGACATGTAGCTAGCTCATCAGCCACTAAAGCACCCCCACAATTCCATATTTAAACGGCCTTTGGTTTCTGCATACGCTTCATATATGAATAAATTATTTGAGGGTATTAGCAGTATTGTACTACTTGCGCTTTCTCAGACAATGCCCATATGGCTTTGTTATTTTAATTGCAACACCTTTTATATTTTTATAGATTTCAGTTCCTGATTAAAATCTGAGTATAGTGTATACCCCAATGAATTTTTGACAACTGAAATTTTAAGGAAACAGATATTATTAGTTTATTTACATTTTGAACATTTTATTCTTAAAGTACCCTCGATGGCCAATGCCGGGAACTCGAAGTTATAATAAAACAATTTTATGGTAATGTCTGTCTACTAAGGATCAAAAAATTAAATAATTTTGTTATGAAATATTTAGAGAAAAAGTTGAAAGTTGATATACAACACTATTTTACAAACATCGCTTTTTAGAAAATTTTGATAGTTAAAAAATTATTTTAAATACATTATCGCACGCATAATATCTTAATTTCGCAAATGCAAGCAAAGCATAGTGTTATATTAAAATAACAATCTTATGATACGTTCCTATAGTCCATATACTCGTGTTTCATGTATACAGGCTGTCCACTGGTGTCCGGAGTATCGGGTCAAAACATGCGAAAATAGTGTTATTACCTTTCCAGCTACTTTAAATTTCATTTTACAGCTGGTATTGATTACAAAAATGGGGTATTAGTTTATTCTCTTGATAGCAGTTTTGAAATTGAAGAAATAATATTATTTGCCTATTATTGTATTAGAGCTTTTATTTATTAAGTAATACTAGCCGGCATGAAATCGAAAATTACTAATATTTAGCAAAGGAAGCTAAATGTGATTGAAATCTGAAGTAAAAAATATTTTATTTGAAGTGCGAACTTGTTCTTTTGTTACGTTGCTGCACCAGACCAATAAAAATATTTATTTAAAGTGGACAAGTTCATACTTAATGGCTGTAATGTATAAGAATTAATTTAAACAAACGGTTAGAAGAAAAATATGTCTGTTAAAAATGCTGGGAAGATAATATCAGCGAAACTCATATTGCTTCCTCATGTTTGAGACATCAGTGAATACCCGGTATATAACCTTAAGCAAATTTCTTTCTGTTGCTGTTGATACCCGGTACTTTGACATTATGCATTGTATAAGAAATATTTTTGTCAAGGTTCATTAGGAAAAAGATATGGTTATTTTACAATAATAAGAATACAATATATTATATTGTACTTACTGTCAAAAATGCAGACCTCTAGTAGATTTGCATAAGGACAAATATAACATTTTCGTCCAACTGAGTCAACCTGGCTCTATTTTGCTTTAGTTCTAATTCGTTATTTAGCAATAATACACTTAAACTAACTCTTAATACATAAACATTAACCTGTCTTCGAATTTATGAGAGAAGATTGTAGGGGCATCCCCATTTTATCTGACATTGTGTATTTGCCTCTACGCACTAATTTACATACATCTTTTAAGTAGCCATACCTATTTTTTCTCTAAGGAAATAGTTGTAAAAGTGTGTCAATGTTACCAAAAATCTTAGTAACATTCATAAACAACGTGCGCATATACAGGATGTCCTGAAACTACAGGGGCGCAGCTTAACTACAGCTTCCTGAGGTTAAATGGGATCGATTAAACCCAACATACCTTAGTACAAAAATGTAGTGCCTTAAGAAGTTATGGCGCTTTAAAGAAGAAAAAATATTTTTAACATTGGGCATATTACAGAAATAAAATGGCGGTTCAAACTGAAAATCGATACGCATCCACTTTAGGGGAAGTCGAATATTCTAAACCTATAAATATTACTGAATATTGTAAAGAGCTGATTTTTTCGAATCCTAAATGTTAATAAACAGAGACTTTAAGAACAAATTAATATCACTTAACACAACAACAACTACTTAATAAATTCCATGATAACTCGACAAAACAACAATACACTGGTTTAATATTGTCAAACTGACAGATAGCAATTTGCAAATATGTAACAAATGCATTAAGTCAATACACTGAAATGCTTAGGTGCGTTTTTCTTGTGTTGTGTATTTTATCGATATAGACCAAGTACAACTTGTTTATGTAAAAATAACTTCTCTATCATAAAGTTTAGCCATGAGAGCAAACATATTAATATAAAGAAATTATGATAAACTTCTGCCGACAACGCCCTGTACAATATGCAGTAATGCTTATACGTAGATAATGTTCGGTTTCCCCGGTAGTGGATGTGTAACAATTTTAAGCTTGATCCACCATTTTTTTCTGAAATATACCCTACGTTAAAAATAATTTTTTTAGGTCCATAACTTCTTAGGGAAGCACTTTTGTACTAAGATGTGTTTCGTTGATTCGGTCCCATTTGACCTCAGGAAGCTATACTTTCAAGGCACCCTGTAGATATGTCAATATTAACTGGACCTTGGGGAATAAGGACACTGCATTATAAAATAAATTTAAGTTCTTCGTAATTCGTAAGGAAACGATTTATGTATATTTATGTTGCATGTAATGTATAAGAATATGCTTTACTCCTTGTACAAATGCAAGTCTGTATTCTATCTGCATGAAGAGAAATTAAATATGATCTAAATGTGGTAATATAAGCACCATATTGTGTCAAACAAAGTGTAATCTAAAGGAATCCACAATTTGTAGGCGATTGCTACGCTTATCGCATGTTTCGTTGTCAATTGGAATCAAGAAAGCAATTACGGAAATATTAATTACGGAGGTTGCATTTTTAGGCACACAATGCTAAAAATATTTCTGCTAGAGTAATAATTGTCAATTATTATCAGTGATAACATTACATTTGTAGTAGTTTGATGTAACTATACTTAAATTATTGATCGAAGGATTGATTCTAATCATCATCATCAACAGCCTTTCCGTCCCACTGCTGGGCATCGGCCTCTTCTCTGCCACGTTTGACATTTGACATTTTGTATTTGTATACAACAATGCTCGAAAACATTTTGGCCATTTATATAGATTACACGGACATGTCTAAATAATCAAAACAAAAGCATGCTAGGGTCACTTACATTCGACGTCGACGATAATACGTTTGCTGACCGATGGAGGGACACCGTTGGTGGCTATGCACAGATATGCCCCCATTTCCGTTCGGCTGATGCGGGTCAGGTTTAGGTGTTCGCCATCGTATACGTTGACTGAAAATGGTAAATTTAGTTAGAATGTGGTCACTACAATACATTCGCGTTGATTAAAGGCGTTGGCAGTAAGGCTGCTTGCAAATGACGAACGACTTGAATATTAGACTATACGTAGTGGGTAGCGAATTTATGTAATTATACCTGGACTTCTAGTTAATATTCTAATTGTGTTTCATCTCTCCATGCCATCTAAAACGCTTACAGAATTCAAACCCTTGTCTCACAGAGAAGCCTCACATTGTGAACTTTTGTATAGGAGTCACGATTTCATATCCAAATGCTTTAAAATTGCATTTTTTGCCAGGAGAAGTCTGCAGATACACGCAGAAAAGAAATTGCTTCTGCTTGATAAAGATTTGTTTGCCAAGTGTTCGAAGTTCAGTATTCGACAAACCACTAGTGGTATTCATTCACTCCACGATCTAATTTGTTTGTGAAGCAACAACCATCACTTCCTAGAACAGTTTTGTATTGTTACGCAGGTTTATTTCAGTGTTGCAAATAAAAATAGGCGTTTGACTATTTTATTGGCTGTAGCAATGTACTGAGACGATTTATATTAGTACAAGGAAGAAATTATCTATTAAAACAACAATTTAGGAAAAATTACTTGTATTTATCAAACCTTCTGTGAAACATGTCACAAATGTCTGCGGTATGTACGAACAAAGCAGTCCTCTGTCTAAGTAATTAGTTACAACTAAGTTGCGAAAATGATCAGTTGCCCTAAGTAATTAAATATCTGCAGAAGAAGAAATATTAATAGACAATAATTAAATATTGCTAAAATCCATCCTACTTTAATCTACCATATACATGTGGCGGTGTTAATTTAAATGTGGTTGTTTCAGCATAAAAAATGGAACGAGATGTGGACGTTTAAAAACTGTTCAAACAAATGAAGTGGCAAAATATACTCGTATATAAAAGTTTTACCCGATTGTCAAATATCGTCAGAATAGAATATAGGTATTAAATATTATAGAATTATTAAAGAACCGACCCTTAATATATTTGTCACATCTCTATTGCTGAAAACAACAAACAACGAATGAGCAATGTAGAGGAACTTTTAACCCAATTTGAACAGGTTTCTGCATTTCTTTTACGTACATTAGTTACCTTCGCAAAAAAATGCTTACATCACTATACACTACAGATTCAGTTAAATATGAACCAAGACAATTTTCATCCATCCATTTGCTGGAAAAAGCGTGGTCGCCATTTAAGGGGATGTTATTGATTGACTATTTAATGAAGGGTCAGACTATTACAGCACAACATTAGGCTTCTGTATTATGTAAATTAGGGAACGAAGTTATTAATAAGGGAAGAGTAAAACTGGACAGAGGAGTGTTTCTCCAGGATAATGTGTTAGTCCATAAAGAGAAGGTTGCGCCTTATTCGTTAGATTGGGCAATATCTGATTATTTTTTAATCTCAAAATTAAAAGTATGCCTGGGAAGCTTTACATCTTCAATGAAGATGAATCCACCTTCTTACTTAGATAGATTTGAATTAGCTCTATAACTATCAAAATAGCCGTTTTTAGTTCATTCAAAATACTTACATCATAGTAATATGTATACTCATATTAATATCACTTTGTTAGATATATATCGTTTACAACAACTGCAGTGTTTTTGCGTTTATAATTTACTTGTTTGACACTGAAAAAGATATAATTGCACACTAATAGAGAAAATTGCGTAAAGAGCGATTAAATGAATTCTTAATAATAAAAGTGCTTGTTATATGCATATGCATACGAGGTCTGATCAAAATGTATCCAGAACGGTTTATTTAAAAAGAAATTACAAGATTTATGAAATTCATATTTAATCACCTTCAAAGTAATCCTCTTTCGAAGCCACACACTTAATCCAGCGTTGCTACCATTGCCCGAAACATTTTTTAAATTCTTTTTCTGAAATAACGGGGAGGAAGGTCTGGCGAATAAGGTCGCTGGCGGACCTGAGGAGTACGGTGCTCAGCAAGAAACTGCTGCAAAAGTTGCGATGCATGGGCTGGGGCATCGTCGTGATGCAATTGCCACTCGCCATTCTCATGCAAGTCCGGCCTTTTCCGACGAACTGCGTCCCGCAAACATCGCAAAATTTGGCAGTAATACTCCTTGTTGATTGTCTGGCCCGATGGAGCGTATTCATCATGTACAATTCCCTTGTAATCGAAAAGACAGTCTTAACATTGCTGCGGCTTTGTCGTGCTTTTTTAGGTCTGGGAGACTTTGGGGTCTTCCACTCTGAAGATTGGGCCTTAGTTTCGGGATCATACCCATAACCCTACGTTTCGTCGCCAGTTACGTTGTTTTTACAAAGTTTTTGTCGTTTTTGACGCACTCAAGCAACTCAGCTGAAATATGGGTATGTTTTTGCTCCACTGTGAGGAGTTTTGGTACAAATTTGGCTGAGACTCATCTCATACCCAAATCGTTCGTAAGAATTGATTGAACTGAACCGAAACTAATGCATACGTCTGAAGATAACTCACGAATAGTGATTCGGTGATTTTCCCGCACGACCGTGCGCACAGTTTCAATATTTTTTTCATTCTTGCTGGTAGCAGATCTTCTAGAACGCGGATCACTCTCAACACTTTTACGACCATTTTTAAAGCGTTTATACCACTCGTAAACTCGTGCACAGCTCATATAATCTTCCCTATAGACTTTCTGTAACTTTAAATATGTATTTTTACAAGTGTCTCCGAGTTTTTGACAAAATCTGATACAAATTCGTTGATCACTTTTTTCAGACATGATAAATGCGCCAAGCAGTTACACATATGTCACCAAAAAAACATTACTCTGAAACAACCGACTGAGCAAGGCCTATGTGACTCACAGCACATGTATAATAGATGCCAAGGTCACATTATGCAAAACCACACCTCAGTGTTCAGTCATTGCAAACTTATGAAACCGTTCTGGATACACTTTGATCAGACCTCGTATATCCCCGTTGTGGCCCGAATTTTAATTAATTCGGGAGCAGCGGGAGTGACTCGGTAGC
>JABXWE010026385.1:0-35203 GCA_014611495.1 Limonius californicus
TTACTATGAATAAACGCCTTTGATGTAATGAAAATTCCTTTATTTTGACAATTATTGCTAGAAAATCGAAAAATATGAAAATAAATTAACAAATTGAGCTGTTACTGTTACAGCTATAAACTAATTAATTAACTAACTCCCTAATTATAGGTAATTCCATGTAACTGGAACTGGTAACTTACTATTACCATTATCTCAATAAATATCCTTCTTATTCTTCTTTCGCCTATTTTATTTTATTACAGTAATTAACTACAATCTGTTTTCCTAAAATGTTTAGAAGAAACGATCCTCTTCTATCCGATAATAAATGTTTGTATACAGGGTATCCCACGACGTGAGGTCATTACTTCGCGTACCTAATCTTTAAACCAAATATAGGTAAAAACTCTAATAAAGTTATGCCCTAAAATAAAACGGCTTCAAAATACAGAGTGCTAAATTATAATTTGTTAAATAATTACAATTTCAGAAAAACCAATCTTTATTTTTATTTTAATTTAAATTCACTATAAAGATTGTTCAAAATGGCCATCGTCCAACACGAAACTTTCCCGAAACCATCGACTGAGCCTCGAATTCTGCGAATACTGGACAATGAGGACAACATACTGCTAGAAATTGATAATAATCCCAGAACCTCTGTGCGTGGTGTATCTGCACAAGTTCATGTACCACGAATGCGAGTTCGGATACCATTAAAACAACATGGTTTATATTAATTTCATATCCAGCCTGTTCAAGCACTCTTACCTACAGATTGCGCTAGTCGTATGGAATTTTGTCGCTCGATCATTCAAAATCGAAACCTACGTAATAGAATTTCATTCGCGGATGAGGCAACCTTTACAAGGAATGGATTAATAAATAGAAAAAACAACCACTCTTGGGATTTGGAGAATCCACACGAAATCACAGTGTCAAATTATCAACATAGGTTTTTAGTGAATATCTGGTGTGGAATTATTGATAACATGCTCATTGGTCCATTCATTTTTGAGAACCATTCAACCGCCGACAGATACTTAAATTTTCTGCAAAATCATTTGGGAGGATTGTTAAATGATATCCCCCTGGCCATCAGACATGGTATGTGGTACGAGCACGATGGTGCCCCTGTGCACTTTGTGATACGTGTAAGACCATTTTAACTTGTTTAGAAATATTATTTGTAGGGTTATATGAAACATATGGGATACCAAACACCACCAGAGAGTATGGAAGATCTTAGGAGACGCATTTTTGAGCAGCAGCACTAATTCGGAATAACAATGATATGTTACGTAGGGCAACCAGATCTCTCTTAAGAAGAGCCAGAATGTGTCTCGAGAACAAAGGTGACCATTTTGAACAACCTTTATAGTGAATTTAAACTAAAATAAAAATAAATGTTGGCTACTCTGAAATTGAAATTATTTAATAAATAATATTTAAACACTGTGTATTTTGAAAACGGTTTTCTTTAGGGCATAACTAAAGATTATGTACATGAAGTAGTGACCTCACGTCGTCGGACACCTATAGAGGAAAACTACTTTCAATGTCAATTGATGTAATGGGGGCATACTTTAAATTTAAAATCTTTTTGGAAATAAATTGATGTCGCCAACATGAAAATTTTCCAATAGGATTTTACTTACTTGTGTAAGTATTTGTAAGCCTTCATTTTTTTCAATATGTCATTAACTTTCGAGTATCAACTTTACCAACACTGTCTTTTAACTGTTTTTATCGATGTTTGAAGTTTTTTTAATATATTTGATTGGCTTTAATAAATGCTTGCTCCTGTGGAAGTTGAGGGATATCCAATACAGTTTTTCAATCTATAACTGTAGCTGCGGAAATTCCAAAATCTAAAATTAGGCTCTTAATGTTTTCTAAATAATCTGCAGAAAAAAGAGCAGCTCCCGTTCTCGCAAAAAAGCATCTGGTAATTACCGGTTTAGGAGCTAGTGGAGTATTTGGTAATTTTTTTATAACTGCAACCGTAGGGGAGCTTCTAGAAATATTTTTTTCACAGTACTAACAATCGTTTACAGTGGGAAACTGGTCTCTAATTTCGTCTGCAATTCTATTAATGCCATGGGCCAAACAAGTTGTATGAAATAAATTTGGATATATCTTTAAATTTTCCCCTGGTTTGATGATGTATGCAGCAGCATCAGAAAGTATAATATTACCTTCTTAGCAGGAACAGCTTCTGGCAGAAACAGTTTCGTTAGGCCCTCATTTACAAATATAAATATTGTTACCTTATTGGTTTAATCAAGTTCTCTAGAGCTAATTAGATAGAATTTGCAAGGTTTGTCACGATTTAGAACACCAGTAAATAAATTAGTTATGTAGCGTCCACAAGCATCGTTTGTTTCGTCTACAGTTTCTTTATTACATGTTATCAACAATCAGAATACATATGATATTCTATAAGTTAGTTTGAGGTGTTCAGAAAAGGCATGATGAGGGTCACTCCAATGAGGGGTACTCTTTAGTTCCTATCAGTAGGACAAAGTCTTCTGAGTCTTCTGATGACATAGTGATGTGGCAGCTCATTTAGCAGGGGGTTGTTGGGTGCTGTAATTTTTTCAACGTGTTTAAATATTCTATCATGGATGACTTTTGTTAAGAGCGAAATACAAAGATCTTCATGTAGTATTTGGTTTGTTATTACCACGGCGCGTTGGTAATTATTTTAAAATTTTTGATTGGTATCTTTGCATAATGGCGATGTTTGATTAGTTGGCGCAGCCCCAAAGTTCCACTCCATAGATCCATATGGGTTTGATGATGCTTTTGTATATCAGTAGCTTGTTGTCTAGTGGTAGGTAGGGACGATGTTCGTCCAAATAGCCAATATAAGTTTTGATATCTTAGTTCTATTTGTTTCTTTTTTTTTTTGGTTAATGTGTTCACGCCAGGTGAGTTTGTCGTCTAGGTTTCGTCTACAGCAAAATAGAAATAGTTGCTACTAGATCATGAATTTCACGCATGGTACTCGTATAAATTTCAACAATATAATTTTTCCGAGGAATGCTTTCGTCGGGTACCTGTCTATTTGTGAATTTTTCCAAAAATGCTTTAAGGCGAGTATTTTAAAATTTAGTTAGTGGTATGTTCGCGCTAATTACGGCATTGCACAAATTATTATTAAATTCTTCCTTTCGGCTATTTTTGGAAGTAGTGACAAAGGATTCACGTAGTGGCGTTTGCGGTTTCTAACTTTCTCCTGATTTTTGATCTTCGTACATAGCTATGTTCACACGTGTCGCGTTAATTGGACGCAGTCAATTAGACGCGCGTCAATTGGACGCAATCAATTGGACGCGTCTATAATTGAGGTTTATAAAATGTATATAGAAAAATGCTGTTTATTATAGTCAGTACAAAGTTACAAAATAAACATTATAAAGTAAGCAATTAGAAAAGAATTATAAAAGAACATAAAGGTCTGCAAAATTACACAAATAAACAATATAAAGTAGCGAATGCTACAATAAACACAAACAAATCATAAACGCCTTCACAAATTATTCACCTCATACTTGCAGTGAAATTATGTGCAATTCCTCGCAGGTAATCCAATATTACCCTATTGTCGTAATCAGCAACCACTCTTCGTATATTTTCGGCGGTGTCCCTGTAAATTTTTAATAACCACACAAATTCTAATACAAATTATATTAAGTTTATGAACGCGTTCAATTGTCTCGCGTCCAAGTGAGCGCGTCCAGTTGACGCGCGCCCAATTTATCGCGTCCAATTGACGTAGAACCATGTTCACATGTTAACTAATTTGGAATTTCTTGTCACATGTGATCTGACACAATTAAAAAGTATCTGGTAAATACGTGTAATGTAGGTATATACTTACATGCTGAAACACAGAAGCTACATACCATTTTACTGTACGCAAAACACTTTGTTTTTAGACAAGGTAAGTTTCATGTATTGTTTGACCCATAACGAAACTAGACTGTTATTTTTCGATGTCTTCACACACACACACATGTCTTCATCTTAAAAATTTGACAAGGAAAACTCACACAAAAAACTACTACTTCTCACGACGATTTTTCTGCCACTGGTTTACTCTAAAGTAGGAATAGAACTAAAACTATACGAATTTAGTCACACAGCAATTGGTTATTTTAAAATGAGGAACCTGGATTATTGTAAGGTTTAGAAAGATTTTCTAAATTCTGTCAATTAGGTATCTGATTTTAAGCTGGAGCTTCATATTTTTTCAAAGTAGCAGGTACGCGGGAATGCTAATCACACCTACTTTAATCCTTATTCTTAATTTCTTTGCCATGACGAGACAAAAAAATATTGAAATTGCTTGAATATGCTCAAATGTGCAGCTAATATAAATATACGTTTAAAGATGCCGAAATATGCAATATATGCAAAATGAAATCAGTGTCATTTAATTGAATTTCATCAGATACGGATATCAGTATCTTAGAATGTGCATTTGCATAAAATCCATGCTTCAATTATAATAGTTCAGAATGTAGTAGATTCCAAAAATATTTTTTGGAAATAATTTTGCATTATATCGATATTTATTTGTAGCTGTAGCTTGCCTGGGAAAATTAGATTTCCTTAAATAAGCCTTACCAAACCTGCTTCTAATTTTCTAACGTCTATTTTGACGCATTTCACTAGCAAGATTGAAATTACCAAGAGATTGGTTTGTACATTTCAGAATTTCAGCTAAACGGTGAAACAAATAAGCTTACATTTTGCCCCAGATTTTATTTTAATACCGCTCTAGGTGTTTGCTGCAAATGTACTATCGAACAACAAGTTCATAATTAATACGAAACCTTGTTTGCTTTTTGCATCAAAATCCGCTTTGCACTCCTCTGGGAGCGTGGGAAGTTTTCTTCACAAATATTATGTTAACAATAGGTGGTAAACACCCATCCCCTCAAAATTGCGCGCAGCAGAGAGCTTCGGTTATGTTGAATTTGTAAGACACGTCAGATAATTTCGTGTGATGTATAAACAGTGCTTCTTCTCTCGGAAAATTACGTAAACGATATGCAAGTCTGCTCAAATAGCAAAGTTGTAGCGGTCCTTGGAGAAATCAGCTCCTGCTTTTCAACATCGAACACGTATTGAAGAAGTCTGTTTATCAAACGTCTTGTGGGTTGTTTTTAGGAAAGGAACCTGGAAATATCAATCTTAAACTTCAAATTTCTTGTACAGATATATAATTTAAAGTGTAAGACTAATATTTAAAGATTAGTATTCTGAAAATAACCCACAAGAAGTTTGATAAACTCCTTCCATGCGTGTTTTCTTCAGAAAAGGCTGACTTATACTACATATTGTTGTTTTCAGGAAACAAAATTCTGTGTGTACTCGCTCGAAAATTCATTTAACAAATCACTCATTGAAACAAACTCGATTATTATCAATTAAACGCAGTCGGTCAGAATATGTAATCCAGTTTCGGCAAATGTCTCGCTTTAGCTGAAACACGAGAACGCTTAGGCTTCCGGGGAAATATTATCTAAGCAGGATCGTTTAATACCAAACAGGCAGATCGTCGAGATAAGAAAGGAGGTCTCGTGTCGCTTCGAGTTTAAGAACGATTTGCAGGTGCGTTAATTTGATATTCAAGTACTCAAACACATCTCTCCCTAGCTAACTTTAGTAGTTATACAGAATATGGTATTAGTGATATGCGTAGTATGGCACATGCCCAGTATATTAACAGAAGTCGATGACAATCTTCAGTAAATTAAATTTGAAATGTATATAATTTAGTTTGAACGCCGAATAGTCCTGTGGTAAGAAGGCTAGATTCGCAATACGAAGTCCTCGGTTCGAATCTCGAAGTAGGTGGAATATTTTTCTGTAAATCCGTATCGAGGTCGGTATCAATTCGACGTTCGACAATTAGCGGAACTTCTAACCACTGGCTGGCCAGAAGAAGTAACTTCTTTTTCCTCGTTCCCATGGTTCCGCTTGGGAACAAAGGGCGTCCAAATGGCATTTCGATAACAAGTGTGAATATAATATAAGGTTGTCAGCCTTATACTATCTCTTCCTTCTTTGAAAGTCCGGTAATCTATTTCCTTACGTAATTGAGTTACTCTTTCTGATTGCGTATCATCTCTATCAGCTTTTACAATGTCTCTCTGTTATCGGCTGTTGCTTTCACTTCATTTCATGTCGTGTTTACTGCGGGGTATTCATTGACCTGCCTTTTTTCTACCCCTGATGGTATACTCTTGTTTCCCATAACTCTTGGTTAGTTATTTGGAAGGTCCAGTATATTCTCAATACTCGCCGTAGGGATTTATTTATGAAGATTTGTATCTCTCTTGTTGTTGTTTACTAAGGACCTACGTCTCAGATCTATACAGTAGCACAGTCTTCACGTTTGTATTAAAGATTGGAAGTTTAATTTTCTTTGATATCTTATTTGATGACCATATTTTGTATAATGAGTTGTACCCAATTTTTGCTCTATTAATTCTTGTTGTAATATCTTTTTGGCACTCTCCCTTTTCATCTAAAACAGGTAATTAAAGATGTCGGTATTTTGAATCTTATCTCATCTACTGTTAGTTCGCCAAAAATCTTTCATATTTATTCTTATTGTTTATGTCTTTTCTTATTTCTCTCAAGCCCCACACTGCCTGCCACCATCTGCAATTGTTCCAATCTCCATTGTAGGTGGTTTCTCCGTTCGGTAATTAGGCAAACGTCATCAGCATATTCCAGATCTTCCAGCTTTTGCCCAAATCCCCATAAGCCCATTTTCGTTGTCGACTTTCTCATCAGCTAATCCATAATAATAAGGAACAGTACCGGTGATAGGATGCAGCCCTGTCTGACCCCTGTTTTGATCTCGATTTCTTCTGATATTGCACCATTCTGCACTGCTTTTGATCTATAATTGTCATAGAGTAGTTTAATTATTCGTATATATTTGGGTATACCGTATTTTTTAAGTACTTCCCACATTTTTTTCTGAACTCTACTTAACCCATATGCATTTCTTTCTGCCATTCAATACTTTCATCCAAAATGATCCTGAGTGCACATATTTTTTTACGCATGATTTCGGTGATATGAATCCAGCTTGATTTGTTCTAAGCAATCGTTCGATTTCCCTCTTCATTCGTTCTAAAATTTTTCGCGTAAGTATTTTGCTTGCTATGCTTAATAGTGTTATGGCTCTCCAATTTTCGCTGTATCTTCGGTCTCCTTTCTTTGGCAATTTAATTATCAGGCCTACTTTCCAATCATTTGGTATTTTTTCTTGAACCCATACTTTATTGAGCAGGCAATGTAATATGTCTACATTTATTTCTGCACCGGATTTTATTAGTTCTCCGGGAATATTATCAATTCCGACTGCTTCATCGTTCCTCAGTTGTTTTACAGCCTTAACTATCTCTTGTCTTAATATTTCGCCTATATTAAGATCTACTCCCTCGCCATCTTCTTCGCCGCTATTTATGTCTGAATTTGTCGTTTCGCGTTTCGTGTAGATTTCTTTGAACTTGTCCAACCATCGTTAAACTTCTCTTTTTCCGATTTTAACATGCTTCCATCTTTATCTCTTATTTCCATTGTCGTGACACTCTTCTTTCCTATCAACTTTGTTGATATGATGTTACGGGTCAAACGAGCTTTTCCGTCGACCCGCAATAGGAAAGATGGAAGTGCCTTCGGCTTAACTCAGAGGAGTAGGGGTGGTTCACAAAAAACGCTTAAGGGAAGGAAATCTGACGTAGTTTTGTACAGGGCAAGTCAAAATTAGCGGGCGTCACCTTCCAAATCGCAGCTGATTGCAGGTTCTCATGGAAGACCGAGAAGCCAGTAGGTTACAGAAGTCGAGCTCACCTTTATTGTGCCTCCTCCTGTATGTAAAGCTTACAAAGTTCATGCACAATACAATACACACAAATAAAGGACATGGTGAATTTTTAAGACAAATATAATTCTATTGCTTGAAATTGGTAACACACATAGTACAAAATTAATAAAACCAAAACGGTTATAACTGCAGTTGAACACAGAGAGAAGTTGGAACGTTCAAACAAAGAGCTCGCCGGGACTGGCTTGCGATATTTACTTTACCAAATACACAGATCTGCGCAGCCAGTGACGTTCGAGTTTACAGAAATTACTTACACTTTACGTGTAATAACTAACAGTAATTGGCACCTGAAGGTCGCTTTGCGTTGCATCAGAAAAAAGGTTCAGCGCTTTAACCAGTCAAATGAATCTCGGAACAAGTTTTCACAACACAATAACAATTTTTACCTTAGTTTTCTTCAAATAGGAAGTAGAGAGAGGCACAATTTGGGGTGTTCTTAGGTCCTGAAGAAGCAGACATAAATCGCTGCCACGCCCCTGAAGGCTAGTGAAAACGTTACGGGCTAAGACTTTCTTTGGAAAAAAACAGGAACTTCAACAACAAAATCTCCGCCGCTGTACGGGATTATACCTTGCAACGACTTAGTGGAGGGAGTCACGGGGTTGAAGGTTGTAATCGGACACAGGTCGAGAGAACAATTTCACTAAATTGTTTATAATACCTCTAAGTTTCTGGTAATATTTAATCTGACACAAGTCGAGAAATATTCTGCCCCCTGGAGAGAAAAAAAAAACGATACGGAACATTTCATCGTATTATGAAATATGTTGCAAGAATTCCAGAACAAAATATTCTACGTGGAAATTCTGGGACATTCTGCAGACAAGGGATTTTAAGAACTGTTTTCGATCGGCACTAGAGACTGGACATACATGACATAATAAAATAGTAATCGACTTAAGAGCGGCAATTAAAATAAGACTTTAATTCATATGAATTTGAAAAATTTAACGAACATAACAATGTTATATAGTCTTTTAATATCATTCATATTTGCTGGTTGCCCTGCCTCCTCTAGAAGTTCTTCTTGTTGTTTTCTTCTATTTTTTTTTGCACTTTTTTTAACTTTCTTTATCTTTAACCCGATACATGTTTTCCAGTTCATCTTTCTTCTTTTTTGATCTTCCCGTTAAAGGTTTTCCTTCAATTTTCCTTCTTTTTTCAATCAATTCCCAAGTTTCTCTTGACAACCCATTATTTAGTGTTTCTCTTCCTTGCCCCAACAGTTTCTTCTGCCGCTCTTTTCATTAGTTCTTTATAATTCTCCCATAACTGTTCTATTGACATCTTCTCGGGATTATAGTTATTGAGTGTAGTTCTTAGCTTGTTCTGGTACATTATTTGTGTTTCTGTATCGTCTTTAATCCATTTAGTATTATATCTGGCTCTATTCGACTTCATTGTGGTTTTTGCTTTTAATTTAATTTTTACTTTTGTCCTCACCAAAATATGATCAGACCCTACATCTGCCCCTCGCATCGCTCTGACATCCATTATGCAATTTTTGTGTTTCTTTTCCTAAAGTCTGAGTTTCCTGGGAACTTTGATAATCTGCGTTATCATATTCCAAGCAGTTAATTCAACTAGGACTGGTCTTACACGATTATTTCCATAAGAACCCAGTCTTCTTACTTTTTGGGTTTCGTTTTCTATATTAATTTGTATCCCAATCTCTCTTAGTAATAATTGTTTCTTTAATTTGCATGTCTGATTCTTCTTCAGAATCTTATAAACCTAGAATAATTATTTTTCTTTTGCGAATCTCATTTTCTAACAGCTCTAATCTGTCATTCTGTTCCTTCACTACTTCTTTTAGTTTCTTGTTCTCTTCGCGTAGTTCTGCGTTATTTTCCGTCACTTTTTTAGGTTCTTCTTGGTACCTATATCTCTAATTTATTCTCTATACGTTCAGACCACTCCTCCATATCCCCTAGTTTCTTATTAATCTCATCCAGCATCTCCATTTTAGCAGTTGTGATTTTTTAGTTGTTAATAATTTACCTGGCCGTTTACTTATTTATGTTTACACTAAGATAAGGCCGATACGACGTGTGATCTCTGATTTTGCTTCTCCCAAAACTCGTTCGAATGTAACAGCAAATCTTCCACAACAAAACACTTATACTTGCACCACTTCTTGTTTAGGATAACACTTCCACACGCACTTTCGTTATCTAATTTGACTATACAATTACAGAGCACACTCTAACGCAAGCACACACAATTAATACACATAGCGAAAATGGAAACGAAACCCATCACCTCCATTAACTCCCGGTTGTATGAATAACAACCTCGACCCCGTAAGGTAAAAGAGGATTGATTAATAAGTAGACGAAGGTAATTTACTTCATCATTTTCAGGAATTAAAACATTTTTCAGTATGGGTAACCAAAACAAATTAAAAAACAGCTAACCAAGGTGCAAAAAAGTGCATATGAGTTTCTTTCCCTTAGAAAACGTATCGAACGTTGTTCCATAATTAATTAGCACCGAGAAATGATATAGCGGATTGAGTCGTCTTAAACAACAATATGGATTACATACAGCGACTTAACTACGAACCCATACAATTAAATTATCACAAATTTACGTAGCATTCTCCGTATAATTTACGTCCAAGGCCAATTACGTTTCTCTGTGACGTTAACCTTGTTAGTCGTTGCAGTTTCAGGGCGAAGAGTTACGAGTGCGTATTACAAAGTGGTGTCCTGGCCATATTGCTATCCTATTTCCGGATAATTTACAAAATGTACAGTTTTCTTCATTACCTACTACTATTATTATTATTAATTATTTTTTATACTTATAGCGAATCTGAATTATTTTTAAAACACTAACCGTTGTAAATTATTCTTAATATACATTCCTAGTTTCCACATAGTTTTGTATGTGAAACTTATGACAGTGAATAATAATATCGCAGCAAACTCTTACTTGCACAGGATTTTATTATAACTGGAATTTGAGACACACCGACCTAGTTGGAATATTCTCATATCCGACTTAAAATTTTTCCAGTTACACAAACTAATTGGAGAAGTGAAATTTATAACTAATGGTTAATGAAGTACATATACCCGATAAGAGTTAGTTCTCAGCTGTTACAGTTTGGTAAAAGAAACTGTTATGGCAATTGCGAAAGAAATACCTAAAGAGATGGCTTCAAATCCACTTGGAAATTCATCTCATGAAAATCCCACTGGGTCTTTCTGAGAGGGGTGTGTATATTATTGATGTAGAGGTTACTTTGATATTTCACATCTTGTAAATAATATGGTACTACCCTTTATCATATTTTTACCAAATTAAATTAGCCCCCATATTTAAATCAGGCGTGTGGACGTTACGAATGCTGTCCAAAGCAAATTTAGTTTCATATTAGCGGCCTAGGAAAGGAAGTATTTAATAATTAAAGTAACATTTTGATCATCCACTTTCGGGAAGAACTTATTCGGATATATTTTATTTGTTGCGTTTCTGAGAATCCTTTTACTATTCGCAGTAGGAACATATATTTACTTAATTACTATCTGTGCAACTAAAATGTGGTCTTGCAAATAGGCATGTTTGCCTTTTTATGGAACTTGTCATAGCAATTATCCATTTGTTCTTGCTCTAAAGCCTTTAACACCTACAAACCACATTTTTCGAACAATTCTGAGTGTATCGCTCTAATAATAAATTAGCAGCACACAGTTCGAATATGAATGAGGACCACACAGAAAAGTATCTCCAACCATATTCTGTTCTCTTTCCGCTATGTAATTACAATTTACTGTTGGGTAAAATAGTTACACATATTACGTGTATCGACTTTCTAATATTTTACTTAAAACATTATTTAAATACTACAGGTCAGAGCATTAGACTTCTACGCTGACAGTCTGGGGTACAATTCCCAGTACCGGTACATCGGATTTTTAACGGTCCTGCCAAGGCAATGACAAACCAGCTATACCTAGTAAATCTTCTCTGGAGTAGAAGTGCTTACACTTCCCGCGGTTCGGAGCCCACGTCAACCTGTAGGTCCCTTATGTTCGTACATTAAATCGTGCAACAGTGAGAGGGCGAGAGGGTCGTTACGTGTTGTGTGAGACGAAGTGCAAAAGAAAGAAGAAGATTGCTATTGTGTTCATCTAGCAATTTTCTAAACACCACATGCACTAAAACACTTCTTAAGCCAATCTATATTTTCGATGTTCTTACCATATGAGGAACATTTATTTTTAAATTTATCAAAAACATTCACTCTTCATAGGGAGAGAATAAGCTTTAAGTTTTATTTTTGAATAAAATGTAATAAAAAAACGTTCGTCATCTGTGATCAAATGTAAAATTTCATAACTAAATTCAAATATCGAAGAAATGTACCGGGTGCCATCAAAAACATCGTGACAAACTTTCATTTGTTATGACAATTTTAAATACATTATTTTATTCCATTTTACTCTAAAATAAAAATTAATGGTACAGTAGGTTTTCACATTTTTGATCGCCCTATACAATTATACATGCTATCTTAAGTTTTAATATTTCAATATCATCGC
Organism: Limonius californicus; assembly: GCA_014611495.1. Classification (NCBI taxonomy): domain Eukaryota; kingdom Metazoa; phylum Arthropoda; class Insecta; order Coleoptera; family Elateridae; genus Limonius; species Limonius californicus. The sequence goes on from JABXWE010026385.1 coordinate 12,454, forward strand.
CTCAGAAAGCAGAACGTTTTGTAAAGGTTGAGTTGCTTTGATAAAATTAAAAATAATTAGGTTTCTCATATGGTAAGAACTTTCTAGGACATATTATATATGATTACGAATATGATTATATCGCTAGATATATATTCATGACAAAGTATTTCATTTGCTTAGTTTACGTTTTATTTTATTATTAAAATTATAATTGGGAAGTATTGTATGTTACTTATTGTAACAGATTAAGGGGTTATGTGACAGAGTGAGTAGAGTATTATTTTAGTGATTCAAGTAACAACTGAAAATGGAAAATAAGCTCCTATTATGCAAGATGAATGTCAAATACATTAAAACGTATAATATTCAAGTGGGGTTAGATATGTTGCCAATGTACTATGGCGCGTGCCTTGCTGTACAATCCAAAGTAGCTTTAATATTAAATTAATGTGACAACAAATAAAAGTTATTGAGTGGAATATCAAGATCGATTTCTGACCATGCTAATACCTTGTTGTAGACCACAATAATGAAATCAAAGGACTAAAACGTTTTAAACCTTGCGACAATTAGGGAGAGAATCTTACAAGTAAGAGATCTATCAATGTGCTGCTCTCAGTAAGGTTGTAGTTAGGTTAGTCTATTAGCACAATATTAATTTATTGTCAAAAAAAAAATAAGCAATAGCTTGTAAATAAGCGAAAAATTAAAAAAGCAATTAAATGTGTAAAGTTATCAAAGTTTTCAGAAAAAGTAGCTACTACGAAATCTACCGGATGTTTCAGACCAGCCGTCCCACCCTTTTCCTTCTAAACCACGAAGAACTGTGAGGTTGATGAACAAAATTTACTAGGAAAGCATATGCAAATAATTTGTTGGTACTGCTAGGTTTTTCCAGCGCAAACCGAAAATAAGGAAACCAGATGCAACTTTGAAATGTTAATTGCGAGCGCAAGTCATGGTTTGTTTCGTATCGGATAAGTATATTGAAAAAGATTATTGTTAATTGAACATTTTTTGATGCCGCTTACGATTGAGTAAATAATAAGAAAAGGGATGGAAGAATTAAACTGTTATTTACTTTTTTATGCTTTCATGGTCAAAGATGTTCAGAACGTCTACCCCTCTCATTTAAACAATTCCTTACCTTTTCTGCAACGCTATCTGTAGCTCGGAGGACTTCGTTGGGGAGAGGAAACGGCAAATATCTTAAATTCTTTGTATCAAGTCCATTCTTGTAGCAAGGCGCTGTTGGTAGACGAAATTTTTCAAACGTCCCACAAGAAAAACTCGAACGGCGTTAAATTGTAGGAACGAGGGGACCAAGCCACAGGCCCTTCCCCACCGGTCCATATTCTGGAGAACACTTGTCTTCCTGAATGTCGAGCAACTACTGAAAAACTCGCTGGGCACCGGTTCTGTTTCGTTGCCAGTTATTCGGCATTCTCGTGACGGGTTCGTTCCATTCTCTTCGTCGTTTACGTGTCCATCTAACCACATCTTGTACATTACCTTCTAACAGCTCACCAAGAAACTTTTCAAGAAAGTTGACGTACATTATTCGATTTAAAAGTTTGTTCGAAGAAATAAGGTCCAATTATGCGATCTCCACACCAAACGTTGTTTGGCGGTCCACTTTCTTCAACCCCATGGATTTTCTTGACTCGCGTAGCCGCGTTGTGGATATTCACTTCACCGTAACTTTTAAAGGTAGCGTCTGTGAGTCCAAAGAAATTTTCGGCAAAAGTTACTGCGTTTACTGAGATACCTTCTTCTTGTAATAGGCCCATGGCCTGTTTATTCCAATTATTACTCTTGCGATATTGAGGTCTACCTGTCCACTCATCGCTGCGGTGGTCTTCCCGGCAGTCTGGTGGTTTCTGGTTTATTGTCCCTTGCTATTTTGGGTAGCCTGTTATTCGGCATTCTCGTGACGGGTTCGTTCCATTCTCTTCGTCGTTTACGTGTCCATCTAACCACATCTTGTACATTACATATTTGCAATTTGTCTTCGTTCCTGATTCTATCCTGAATTGTATGACCTGTTATCTGGCGAAGTACTTTCATTTCTGCAGTGCGTACTAATATTTTTGTGACTGAGGTATCTGCTAGTGTTTCTGTAGCATACGTCATGATAGGGCGGACACACGTTTGATATATCTTAACTTTAGATTCGGTGTTCATTTATTTATTGTTGCATATGACGTCGCTGATGTACCCTGATGCTCTCGCAGCCTTGTTAATTTGTGTTTTGACCTCTGCGTGCAGTTGCCTGTTGCTTGAAATTTCTATTCCCAAATATTTGAAACTCATCGTTTGCTCAATCGTTTTGTTCTCGATTACTATTTTGCATATTCTTAGATCTCTAGAAACTACCAGGGACTTCGTCTTATCTACAGATATTTCCATATTGTACTTTTTAGCTGTTAAATAGAAGGTGTGGACAAGCCTTCGTAAGTTATCTTCGTTTTCGGATAGTACCGCGGCGTCATCTGCATAATATATTATTTTTAGCTCTTGATTACCAATTCTGTACCCTCAGATTGAAGTCCGTGCTCATAATGGGGTAAATTTAAGTAATTTAAATGAAACAACAACCTTGTCTGCCCCACGAAATATATTTCGTAAGTAAATTAAGTTAAATTGGTGCTGAATGCTTTCGCAACTCACAACTGTTGCATCATCAGACCAAGAACAGAAATAAATCAAGATCAAGAAAAGACAATAAGCAGACAGTAGTAACAAATTAGTAATACATGTAGTAGGATGTAGTTAAAATAGTTTGGGGTGTCTTTTACACCCTTCTAATGCTTTCGTTGGTTTTTGGCCGGTTGGCCAAAGGCTTTTTGATGTTTAAATTTAAAGTAAAATACATGATTTTGTAGAAATATTTATTGCAGCCAGTGATGGCGTGAGTGTTTTAGTTTTACATTTTTACTAAATAATGTATTACTAATTTGTTACTACTGCCTGATTATTGTCTTTTCTTGATGTAGATTTATTTTAATTCTTGGTCTGATGATGCAACAGTTGTGAGTTGCGAAAGCGTTCACCACCAATTTAACTTAATTCATTTACGAAATATATTTCGTGGGGCAGACAAGGTTGTTGTTTCATTTAAATTACATTCTGTACTCCTTGCTTGTGTTTTTAACTTTCTCTATGATTTTGTCCATAAATAAGATGACCAGAATAGGGCTCAGAGAATCCCTTTGTCTAATACCGGTCCATATTGGAACTTCTTCTATTAATTTGCTGTTTATTCGAATTCTGGTCTTCGTGTGGGTATTGAGCTGTTTAATGAATTGTATCGTTTCCATGGGCACGACCTTATCTTCTAATATTGCTGATACATCTTTGACTTTGATTCTATCGAACGCCTTCGTAAGATCGATGAAACACATAAATAACGGCTTATTATACTCAATAGATTTTTCTATAAGTTGGCGTATGATAAAGATAGCATCCGTCGTGGATTTATTCTTTTGAAATCCTTGTAGTTCTTTGCATAGTTGAATTCTATCCGCGATGATGATTTTTAATAAGTTAGTGAATAGCTTCATGGCCGAGTTAAGCAGTGTGATGCCCCCGTAATTTTCAGGTCTTTTTTGTTTCCCTTTTTAAATGTGGGAATAATTATACCGTTCTTCCAATCGTTTGGTATTTCACCTGTCTATAAGATAATTTGAAATTAATTAATTTAATTAATTCCACGTTAATATCTTTTCCTCCGTACTTCAACAGTTCATTCGCTATCTTGTCTGGACCAGGGGCTTTCCGGTTTTTTAATATTTTTGTAGCTTCCAATATTTGCTCTTCCGTTAAATTCATGCGCGACCTTGCGTTTGGCACTGTTTGTTCTTCAGATATATCGTTGTCTTCTGTATATAAATTCTTGAAGTAATTTACCCATGGTTTTTCGTCCATTGTTTGCGTTTGTGTGTATTCGTTTACTTCCTGTCTTCTATTTTAGCATTCCCCACACCTTTCTTTGGGCTCCGGAGAGATCACGTTCCATTTCCTGCGATACCAATTGCAAATAATCACATGAACTTCGAAGTTATTATCGGTTAGTTGTTGGTGAAGGTTGGTTATGACATAGATGGAAACCTGCAGATTTTAGGGTTTGTCATACGGTCCCAATGTCAGCTTCTCTGTCATTTCTACTGGGTCGCCTTATTCTTTGATTTCTATTGACCGGTTATTCGTACACGATTAGTAAGGCGTTGGAAAACGGTTCAAGGGTGACTTACCCAATGTGCCTACGTTCTAGATTGAAAACGCTTAGCAGCCCTAAAATGCTGGGTTGCATTGACGCAAACCATCAGGATATTTAATCCTTCTTGTTTAGAAGAACACACCGTATTTTGGGAAACAAGGTACAATGAATAAAACTATTTAAGAATGATACATAGTCGCAAAATATTATAATTACGTAATATAATTATCCATCACCTTTTATTATATTTTTTTTATTTCCTCAAGCGTAAGGGGTATCAAAAAATTTTCAAATAGGAAAGTATTCTTCCTAAAATCCTGATCCAACGATGATTCCAACTGAAAATTCAAAGTTGCTTACGGTTCTCCCTACTTATTTTAGCAGTGTCAATAAATTCTTTGTATATTCTTCGGTAGTAAAAATAGTAAAAACGTAAAAATATTTTCATCAACTTCATAACTCATCGCGTTTTAAAATAAATAGGGTGGGGACAGGTGGCCTCGAACAGCCGACATGCCTGCACAACAATTTGCTTAAATATTGCTTCAATATATTTATAAATTCCAATTGGAACGTATTTCTACAGTAATTTTGTTCCGTTCTTGCTGTCGTTGTTTCCGTTGTTGCGAGAATTGGAGTAATTAAACCACTATTAAAACCTGTTTATGAAGGCATTTCCTGAATGTTGTTAATTAGGAGCATTTCAAATATTTTTGTTACCGCCCGACAACTGAATGAAATTCCTCAGTCTGCATTATGTATAAACCCAAGAATATTTCTCCACATTTCCACACGTCAATGATCATCTCCCTTTACCGTAATGACCACAACGGCGCACACTGGATCAATCAACTATCCCAAGCATTTTCGGCGACGAACGGTCGATCATCAACTCATTTCTGCAGATTTTTAAAGAATCCGTTTTGCTATCTGCTCAAGCCAGGTGGAAAGTTTCTCTGATGAATGGTAATTGCAAAAAAAATGCGGGAATAAATGTGGTTGTTAAAGTAGTTTATAATGTTGTTGTACAATATCCATCCAAGCTATGTATATTTGAAACTACAGCTGCACGAATAACAATCTGAATTCCTAACGTAACTCTTCAAGAGTTCGGTTTTTGTTTGAATTCTCAAACTTTTGTTACGCCACAACAACAAAGAAAGTTTCTGATGCTAAAGTAGGTTCGGTGATTAAATACACTTAGCTTTGTTGTGCAAAATAAAGTTTCAACTCTTAACACTCCTGCGAATCTCACAGGGCAGCTGCTCTATCGCAACTTAATACTTTGAAAATTATCTGAACAACTTAACTGTGGGATTTAGTTTGCTATACTCATAGCTTCATTAAAACCCCACAGCATAATGCCAGTGTCTAGTTAGAAATGCAACCCTCCACATACACTACAATCTCCTAATCTATACGGAAAATGAAGTCGTTAAACCGAGAAGCCGAACTCTCATTTCCAAGCATTTTTCTGATCGATTAAGGCACTTCCCTCGCAAAGTTTGCATTATACGACTGCCGTGAATTTATTAACCTAATTACCTCTAACATGAAATGTATATTAGAGGTATTTGGATGACAAAGTAGTTGCGAACCCAACTTCATTGAAACATAAATCTGGTAATAACGCTTTTAGCTTTGTAATCATAGATGGGTTTAATCGCATATAAATTCTAACAGCGCACTATAAAACGATTATATTATAGTTCGTATTGATTTACAGGCGAGATATCAAATTAGTTATCCGATTTTATACTCCGGTAAGTGTTAAAATGAAGTTAGAAACAGTAATTTTTTATTCTATTTTGCTTTTCCTTTCCACGCATTTTCATTAAAATTGCCCAACAAAAATAAATTAACTCCATTTAGTAAACATGTAAATCCGGTTTCATTTTTTAACATTTCTGGTGTTCAACACAATCATTCGCGATTGAATGAAAGACAACAGCTAGAAATACCTAACACGCATTCATGTATTTGTCTATCACGTATTACAATTTGTGATTACGGCATGTAGTTAAAATTCTGACAAGTTATTTGAAATGTGAGGATTCATTATCAGAGCATTGAATAGTTATGACATTCGTGGTTTTAAATGCATTCGGAAATGTTTATGTAAATATGTTTTTTATGATTCCGCTTTCCCCTAAAGGGAGTAGGTATTTAAATTAATGTTGCGAAGGGTTCGGTACCCACAATCATTTGTATGCAATGAATACCATCAGCTCCACATGATATAATCAAATAAATAAATCATAAAAGAAGTAAACATTTGTTTAATGCCATTTATTATTCATTATGGTATCTGATAATCAGAATTTTAGGGAGTCGTATATATTATTACCAATTAATGGAATTTTGCAATGAGTGTGCCGTACAAGCGTAAACAGAACCCTTAGTCAGTGATGGTTGACATACGATCAAGAAAACGGAAGATCCGGAAGAAATTAAGAAAAGCCCATTAGATGGAACTCTGACTTGAATGTATCATTCGACTAAAGATTTTTAAAAGGAGGGAAAGACTTTGTCATGCTTTCAATAATAATCTCAGGCTGCTTTGAACAACAGAAATAGGCAGATATCTCCTTCAGATTTATATTTACTGTATTAATCAAATGGTACAAAGTAAAATAGTGAAAATTGCGAGGGATAAATCACCAATAGGTAGAATAAGTGTAAATGTCACAGCAACAAATCAGCAAAGAGAAGAACATCATGAAAGCAGTAATACGAGCAAACTTAGCCGGATATGTCTATATTTACAATGATTTTTATCACTTCTTTATACCCTGAAGCCGTAACAACTTCTGATATTTTGTCATGTAAAACATTTTCACAATAATGACTAACTTCCACACTTGCCAGGTATATTATAGAGTACTTAATTTAGAATAGATTAATTCAAAGACACGCTTTCCAGATAACTAATAACAGTTGCGGTTTACGTTTTACCAAAATTCTCATAGGCTTTATCGAAAAATGTTTTTGGTAATTTCAAAACCTTTCGTTACTTGCCATTTATTGAGTTCTTCCATTTCCTATTTTTAGACAGTTCATCTCGGTAGCTAGCAATTTACGGTTATTCTTCCTGCTCAGGTCCCATACTTCTGCGCCATAGATAGTTACGCTTTGTACAGTGCTTTTCTAGTGTCTTTTCTTGGATTCTTTTCTAATACTATTTCTCCCGACATACCGAATTTAGAGACCTTATCATACTCCTGCCTTTATTAATTCCTTGAGTAATTTCTTGGTCGCTATTTTCATTTCTATTACAAATTACTCCTAAATATCGGTCTAGCACATTCGGGCGCGGCCGTAAGGGCGCGGCGTTAGGGCGTCGCCGTTAGGACGCTAGACACAAGGGCGCGAAGACACTAGGGCGCGAAGACATTAAGGCGCGAGCCATTATGGGGCGGGACACTAGGGCGCGAGACTCGGTGTTATAACTTTGTTACCCACCTGTTTTTATAATATTTATAATAACCATAACCGGTTGATTCACGTGTCAATAAATTCATTTAATTGGACTAATAATACAATGTACAACCATACAGGACAATACCTGATATAGTAATAATATTTTTATTTACAATTATAAAATATATTTAAAACAAATTACCATGTTATATCAAAAATCCAAATTTTTATATTTTTACGAAACAAATTTTCTTATAGGGATCTAGTTTTTAAGATACGAGGAAGTCTGTTAAATAATGCTGCATCAATATAGTGAGTATGCCTTTGGGTGATTGTTTTTATCATTCTTGGTACTATAACATTCAAATTAGTTTTCCTTCTAATAGAATGTCTGTGTTCAATATAAAAAAACTACAATATTGTTTACATATGCTAAAATTGTTTTCAGACTGAACAACTCTGCAGGAGAAGAAAATTTGGATTATAGGTAACTTGAAATAGGTAATTATTAACAGTTATTAAGAATTCATCAAAGATAGTACATGTGATTTTCTGCATTACTTATTGCATAAAATCTGTAAATAGTAGGAAAAGCAAATGATAACCTAATAATAAAATTATTTTAAAAACAAGAAGAGTAGAAAGGAAGAGTTGCCCTTTTCTTATGATTTTACTAATGCTTCTATCCGCATTCGTTTAGTTATACAGTTTTGAAGATTGACTAATACCATAGACTAATAATTAGTCTACGCTAATACGTATTTATCTGTGTAATAATTATAATTACGGGGTTAGTGATTCCGATCATTACATTTGTTAAAACTCTTTTCGTATAGTACTGCGGGGGAAGAAAATTTTAATAAACCTACAATATAACCTTGAATAACCTATTAACCATTATTAAGATAACCCGGAAAGGTTTAAAAAATCAAACATAATTTTCTGCATTGCATACAAATCTGTACGCAAATATTTCATTTTTAAAACCACAGGAAATTCAAATGATACCTATCAACAAAAATATTTTAAAAACAAGAAGAAAAGCAAAGGAAGGTCGGTTGCATTGGGTGATTTTACTAATCCTTCTATTTGAATTTTGTAACGTTATACACTTTTGAAGATACTGGATGATGTATGTTGAGTTGCATATTCAAACAAATTTAAGGGCCGGTTGAGAAATTTTTCGTCACTCCTTAGAAGCCTTAATGACTAACTTTTAGTCTGACAAATTTAACACAGTTGCCGCCCCCTAGTGTCCCGAACCCTACCGGTCCGCGCCCTAACGTTCCGCGCCCTAACGGTTCGTGCCCCAATGTCCTCGCGCCCTAACGGCGGCGCCCAAACGGCCGCGCCCGAACGGCCGCGCCCGTTTGTCCGGCTCCGGGATGGTAATAATACAAACGTTTCTTGCTTTAGAAGAAACAATGCAAGATTTTTTGATAACCCAAATATAAAATTAAGTAAGAACTGGCGAATTTTCCTTTTGATATTCCTGATTGCTAGGCCCATATGTAGAATATCCTTTTTTTTTTTATTTAACTCCACTGCGGAAATTTACAATCTGTTCATTATTTGAACAATAAGTAAACATGTTGTTTGTGTTAATGTCTATACAAGTATACAGTCAGGACATGAGCGAAGTAGGCACCCATTGGTGTCACTCCTAGAAATATAATGCTATTTTAATAATGATTATTGATTTAACTACACTTCACTTTTTGCACTGTCACTACTGGAATAAGTCTGTTGGATGTTGCCGGTTCAGTCTTCTTTGTACTCTGCTATTATCAAGCAAGTTGACTGCCAAATAATTTGGGTGAGTTTCTAGTCTCGTTTGATATTTCCTGCTCATTTCATACACCTCTTCTTTAACTGTTGGAATGGCGAGATCTCTGTGTAATGTTGTGTTTGGTATATACCAGGGTGATCCAGTGATGATGCGCAGTACCTTGGATTGGTATCTCTGAAGTATCTCAATGTTTGAGTTTCTGGCCGTACCCCAGAGTGGTATCCCATACGTCCATATGGGCTTTAGTATGGATTTGTAGATGAGTAATTTATTTTCGAGTGACATTCTAGATTTTCTGCCTATAAGCCAGTTCAATTTAGCGAGTTTTAGGTTGAGCTGTTTTCGCTTTGACCAAATATGTGTTCTCCACGTGAGACGTCTGTCTAAGTGTATACCTAGGTATTTAACATTATCTGCGTGTTTTAGTTCTTGGCCGTTTAACGTTACGGGTGGGCACGTTTGCATTGTAAAATGTGATTTGAACTGATTTACTCTTGTTAGCTCTAATGCGCCATTTCTTGAGCCAGATTTGCGTTTTATTTAGCTGTTCCTGGAGATGCCGTGATGCTACATTTGGATCTATGTTGATGGCTTGTAGGCCAGTGTCATCTGCATAGGTTGCAATTTGGGTGTTTTCGGTCACTGGTAAATCTGCGGTGTATAGATTATACAGGATTGGGCCCAAGACGCTGCCCTGCGGCACGAAATAGTCGATTAACATCAACAAGGCTTTTGAAGAAAAAGAGTACTGCACGGTAGCTATGTTGGACATAACCCAAGCCTTCGATAAGGTGTGGCATCAGGGCCTACTTTATAAAATAAGACAATACTTACCTCACTCCATCTATGGCATACTCAAATCATACCTAAGTGATAGATCCTTTATGGTAAAATTCCAGTCCCAACAAACCTCACTTCATCCAATACAGAATATCCTTAGCAATCATTAGTTCTGTGCAATAATTACCGCAGGTAATATTTCTTCGGGGCCCTGATAAGTGGCTTGCTAATCTCTTTACAATTTCAGCTGGTCTACTATACAGGCAAGAAGGCCCTTCCTGCTGTCCAACAAATACTTTAAAATTCCAGTAGTACACAGCTTTTGGATTTATACTAGCCCAAATATTAATCCCATATTTATCTGGTAAAATTGATATACAAACCATTTAAAACTGCAGCGATCTCGGAAGGCAGGAAGAATTTTATCGACTGATACATGAAGGCCCACATTGTAATTATTCTTACAATAAGTTACAAATTTCTCCAATATATTTCTAAGACGTGCATGTATCCCGTATTATCTTCAGTTCTGTGAGTATCAGAAATATCATCAAATTGCAAAATTTGAATTAGGTACGAAACGAAATCTGATTACTTCCATCACTAATCTAAATGTTTGAACCCCAGATATGTCTGATTTCCAAAGCTCCAAAACGTTCTGGTGACTTGAACAATCTAAACCTGCCAAATATAATAAACCAGGAAAGGCTTTCAGATCCACAATATCTGTTTCCTTTGCAACTCGTCCTCTACAGTGATTTGGACGAACGTGCCGTATTTTTATATTTGTATATTCTACAATGTTCTGTAGCATACTGCCAGGGAAATATAATTGCCAACTTTGAAGAATATCTGTAACTTATCTTGCGGTTCAACAGTCAACGTGAACTAACGAACAGCAACACAGCTACACTAATTTGCATTGAATGCACGATCGAGAATCACCTAGTTCGTAAAAACGCACCGGCCTATTGCTAAATTCTGCTCGCTTAAATACACGTACAGCGGGAATTACCGTAAATTGTTGGAATGTAAATACACGTGCTCCCGGGGATTCCACGAAAATGCCTCAATTTAAAAAATATTTTAGTATTATTTAATAATGAAATGGATTTGCAACCAACATAAAATTTACTGAACCAACAAGCCAGGGTTAACCGACAGCTAGGCATTTATTAAAGGACCTAGCACAAACAGAGCCACAGGGCTGCTTTATGTTAAGCAGGAGACAGCTAAGAATCCTTTCGGGCTTTCTCATAGGACACACTACCGTCAAGAAGCACAGCAGGAGGATCAAGAAATTTGATGGAGACCCCATATACAGACTCTACAATGTAGTACCAGAAACCGCAATGCATATTCTATGCAGCTAAGATGCGCTGGCTGGTAAAATACAACGCATATTCGGGCAACCACACATGGAATATGGTTAATAACCGTTTACATTTAAAATGTTTATTAAAATTTAAACACTTCGTAGGGGATACCTTCTTCTTAACTTTCTACAGCCCTAACTATCCTCTGGTCTGTAGACCAGTTGCGAGACGGTCAAAGGTTCGTAACCTGCAATGTTTGGTGGCCCTACAGCTACAGGGTTGAGTTGCTAGACGAATTTGTAATACCTACATTTATTGTACATACCTTATCCTTATAATGCTACGAGGGGAGTTTTTTTGTTATCTACCTAAATATCAAGGCAACAAGTTAGAGAACAAACAAATTTTAATTTTCTTATAAGAACCATTAACGCTTACACACGTATTCGAACATTTTTCCAATAACGCCATGCATAAAAAAAAATTCTTTTGATAACTATGCAAAATACGACTTCACGGAGTTTTCAAGTCTTCGTGCGACAAAAAGCGACGTTCTCTCAATTCATTATTGTTTCTTTGTAGACATTCCCTGTTATTGTAGACCCTTTTGGCATATACTCAACACATAAAGTCTCTTCAGCGTCTCGGAAAACTGTGGCCATCACTCTTCCCCCTGAGAATTGGGTCTTCGCTTTCTTGTGTGGTGGAGAACCCTCATGAAGCCATTGCATGGACTCTGGTTTTGTCGGAGGGTTCCAGTGGTGTACCCAAGTCTCATCCCCAGTTACAATTTTAAAGAAGAAGTCCTCATCTTGGGATAAAACCGCCAAATTATCATCGCAAATTTGTAGCCTACACAATTTTTGTTCAGGAGTGAGCAGCCTGGGAATCCACCATTCTGACAACTTGCTCACTCACAAATCTTCATGAAGGATTTTAAAAACAGATGTTTCTGATATATATACCTACTTCTCTTGCAATAACTAAAACTGTCACTCGACGATCAGTCAACACCAAATCTTCAATTTTCTGTATGGGCTCTTGTGTTCGTGCTTCAAGAGGTTTTCCGCAGTTTGAGTCATCCTGAATGGACTCCCTGCCCCATTTGAATTGCTTACACCAAAATTTATCTTGAACATAGAACGGGCTATTTTCCCTATACGCAGCCACCATTCTCTAATGGATATTCTTTGGATTATTGCCTTCTTTCGATAGAAATTTTTAGGACGTTTCTGTGTTTGTTTCAAATCACTCCTTTTTTCACCTCTAACTATATACAGAAATGATAAATCTTAAGCGAGTTGTATCCAACACTTTAATATGTCACAGAGACTTAACATATTAAAATTATCACGATAGCCTTTTCCATAGCTAGGTAGATAACATAAAAAGCTCCCCTCGTACTTACAGCAAATAATTGTGTAGGAAAGCAAAAGACAATCAAAGTATTGTGTTAAAATATATATTATTGGTATGAATCCTTAAAACTATTATGATACGTATTCACAGCAAAATTGTTTGTTTTTACCCTTAGATGATCTATTATGATATGACATACCTGTTACAAATCTATACATATATTGGGAATTGAAATTATCGTCTAATACATAGATAAATCTGTTTTGTATAAAACTCATCTTCTAATGGTGATTTTACGACGTGGAGTTACACTTTTTTCTGCTTTGCGAATCTTTACATATGAACTTTATTGAAAATCAGTTAGAGCTTTAACAAATATAAATTTGCTGGTGCCTGGTATAAAACGTCTCATTGAATTTAGAACGAATAGATTTCCAGGTATTCATTATTTTTAAACGGTAAGCTGTCCGTGAAGCTCAAATTAGAGGGGAATACTTTGAATTTTCATCTATGTATGTTTCAACTAACTAATTACACATAGCTTTCTAATCCTTTCGTCAATAGGCCTATCTTTAGCCATCTCAATACAAAATTATTCGCCAACTTCGTGAGGTTGAACATAAAAGATCCCAAATATATGTGTTGACGATTTCCCGATATCAGACTTCGAATCACTATATTCAGAACTTAAACCAAGTTTCTGAATTTTTGGATACAACGCCTGGCCTAACTGGAAGCGTCAATGAAAAATTTCAGCTGATGGTGAAACATTTAAAACTGAATTATGTATCTTCTTCGAGTACTTTATCTCTTACGAGACGTAGCGATCTCCTCTCCTATGCCTGTGTTGCGCGTTTAGAGTGCCACAGACATAGAGAGGAACTACAACTTAACGTGGCCGCGAACCACTGCAAGTGTAAACACTTCTACTCTAGAGAAAATTTACTAGGCAGAGTACCTCGATGGTTTGCCATAGCCTTGCGAGGGAGGACGGCCGTTAAAAATCCGATGTTCTGGTACTGGAAATTGAACCCAGAACCTTCAGCGTGGAAGTCTAACGCATCAACTTCTAGCCCACTGCCGTCGAATTATGTATAGCTATTTCAAAATCCACAATAAAACAATTTGGTGGGAAATCTGAGTTATTTTGTTTGTTACATAAATCCCGTACATACTCAAACGCTATGGTATATGATTTCGTTTTTTATCTTTTAGCCGGCAAAATGACAATGGGATTTATATGTTATTGTATGCCACATGCATTGCAAAAAGTTGGGTAAAATACTTCGTGTAATTCTGAAATGTACCGCCTACATGCACAGATTGATATGTAATTAAGGACCGGAGATTAGCGAAACATGATAAATAAATATATTATTTTGTAAGTGGTTACAAAACAATTTTCATAACGTCTTGTTTTTATTTCTATGGCATCCAATACATCATGGACATCATCGAGCGATTTTGATAGTGGTGGTAACATTCCCCTGCTAGACTTGTACATATTTTTTCTAATATTGTTGGTGTCCACAGAAGTCAATTCAGTCTCATTTTCTTCGTCTGTTAATTCTTCTCTAATTATATTTATTGGCTTTTCTGAGACATAATCAATGGCCTTTCTTTCGCTAGAGTTACTTACGAGCTGCCAGAATGAAGAATAAAATTATTACAAATACTCAGAATTTGATTCTGACTTCAAATGTGTGAATATATGCAAGGTGTCACATTGATGTGGTTTTATGGTTATAATAATATCTCAAAATGTAATTATTTTATATTTTCCATTATAGATAATAAAGGGATGAAACTAGTTTTGTTGATGCGTGATATAGAGGGATGTATGTCAGTTAGACCATGTGGTCCATAAATCCTACTAGTCAGCTGGACCTCGAGTTTTGATCGTAGGGATTATACCAGGTAGAGGTTTAAAGTTTTTCAGAGATACTTGTATACATTTTCGCAGAACACATGAATACCTCCAACGAATTACTCAATTTTATATGGGTGAGCTTTGGTAACTTTTAGAGGATAACTTGGTAACATTTTGTTACACTTTGCACTCAAAATAGTTTGCGCTCCTAGACTGTCCATAAAAACAGAATTAACAAGATGACACAAAACACAACAATTCTCTGATGCTTAATAAACAGTCAAAAATAAATTAATTTACATAGATCTAGATATACTAGATCCCTTTTAAAAAAACTAGTCCTTCTAAACCTTCTTGAAAGTGAAGTGTTGATATCACGTACGCCCTCCATTAGTTTATCATTAGCATCGTCGGTCGAATTGATGGGTCATTCTAATCGCTAATCTGATAGGTAAAAGGATTCATTTGGTGCGGTTGTCGAATTGAGCGATATAGAAATACTTTTACCTGTACATTTGAAGTGCAATTAGGTTCCTTGATTCCGTTTTCAATACTATGGGAGATGTTCATGTCTTCTGTACTAATCAGGATTTCATCACTGTCGGTATACGGCTTAACTCGACGAACCTTTTGCAGTACCGCCAAGTTTTGTCGCCAGTTATCTTGGTGATGTGTTCACAATATCATATATAATTGCAAGTTTCCACTTCCTTCTGTCGTTGCAATCCCGGGCTGTAGATTTCTACTGGCCATCTCTTCTTGGACTCCTTGTCCCCATGCCCTTCTGGCTCTGCCCCGCTTTTTTCTCTGTGAAGGCTTTCCTTTCCATATTTTTTTGGCCATCATTCTTCTATATACCAATTTAATCATTTTGTTCCAATGGTTTCAGATATATCGATGTCGACTCGCTTTCTTCTTTTATTTTTATGTTTATCACTCGCTCTAACCTTGTCAATCTGCAATTCTGTATGGTGCAGACTCACAAGAACATTATAATCATTAATAATTAGCATCTTTTTGCTATTTTCACTAAATGATTCCATACTTTCGCAACTTAACACTTGACACCAGCTACATAATATGGAGTATAGTAGTTTAAATATTAAATACATTACAAGTATCCCACCCATCCATAAAACTGACCAATTGAAAGGGGTGTCTTGTTACCTTCTGTTAGGGTTTCACTCATACTCATTAAGAATGTATCTTGCCTGCGATTATTTTTAATATCTTAATCCGTTTCTCACAACTGACCCATTCCAAAGTTGTCTACCTGTTCGTTCCGTCTGCTAACTGAACCTTTGCTTGCATGAGCGTTTCTCACCTGGGTGACCCCGATCCCCTGTACTAAGCCTTTGTTGTGGGTTTAAAACGCCACAGCCATTGAGTGTCTACATCTTAATTTGATCCCCGATCTAGCCAACTTCTAAGATTTCTACTCCAGAACTGATTTTCTAAGCTAAATACGCACTGATATGCGACTCACTACTAAGACTTTGACTACTTTTTTAAACTAGGTGAGAAATCCCTAAACCAAAAAAATACAAACTTCATAACTCTACACCGCTTAAACAGCAATGAGAGTAAATACTGTGACAGTATTAATAATTTAGTCCCACTTAATCCTCACTTTGTTTGCTTACTTTAATTAAAATTCCTCTTTGAGTAGAGGTAACTAGACTAGAGTGCTCACATTATAAACTCTGTTCCCTAACTTTTATCATTTTCAGTAGAACTACCTGCACGTTTATATCATGAGCACTCGCTAACTGAATTGAATGGTAGCAACCAACTTGGACAAATCCTAAGGAGGCAAACAGCAAGTAACGATTTGCAAGAGCGCCTCATTTATTAAATCCCAGGAACAAACTGTAGCTATTGTAGGTCTGGGTAGAATACGATAATACAATTTAATATTCAGTGTTCCCGGTCTTACATGTTGTACCTGAAGCTTCAAACTTAACTGAAACTTGTTCGAAAGCAAGTTGTGTTAATTGTTTATGCAGCTCACGGAAGACTGAAAGCAAATTTTGCGACGTGATTAATGTGTGTTCTAGCTTGCTTGTTTAATTGTTTATAGCGCTTGACTGGACTGATGCTTCTGATGTAGACTGTTACCGCATACACACGCCCTGTTACCTAATTTCACCGCGAATATATCAAGGTCGCCCTAATTCTGATCCAGATTTATACTTAACCTCGGATTACACTCCCACATTGCGTAATAGGTTAGCTTACCCTGTTTGTGAATTTCAACACATACAGAAAGTTCACTGACTTCTCATAGCACCTGACTAACTCAGGGCTTAACCGAGATGTTAATATGTTACGAACGAATTCATACTTACAGTTTGTCTACCAGGGCACCTATAAGGTGTCTCGATGATATTTTATATATTAGTTACGTATTCCTTCCACTTGTCTCAAACTTTTCGTTATTCTAAACTCCACAGTAACATATGTTTTACCAAACTCAGTCAGTTAACATCCTGCGTATATATTCGCATACATGAATATGGGTTCAAATTTTAAAAATCCCTTGAGGCTCTACAACTGTAGCACGGAAAGGACAACATGGTAAACCTGGTTTTTCAAATAAATTTTCGGGCGTTCACAATGCTGATCGGAATTTTATTCCCCTTATGTGGGAAGCCCTTGCCCAACATTGGGATATTGCGGGCTAATAATAATATAATATATATAGCGATCCAGCTTACTTATATTTTAAGAACTTGTAGTTACAGAAAACATTTCTAATAATCGTTTAAATTATGCAACTGTATCCCTGTAGTAAATCTCATCTCATCTGAATCTGAGGAATACGAAATATCATCACGAATTAATCGGCGTTTGATCAGCTTAGTGTTATTATTGCAAAACTATTATTGGTTTTAAAAGCAACGCTCTGAGAAATGAGCAAATGCTACTGGGAAAAATTACGTTAAAACCACTATCAAGGGCGTTCTATCTCTTAAAATACACTTTTCGATCTCCAAGTTGTTATCAAAGTCATTTTTTCTATTTTATCTAGGAGCATTAGTGTGGGTTTTCATACACTGTCCACCACTACAAGAATTTAAAAAATTTAAATTTCCTGTGTTTAAAAATAATAGAAAGTAAAGGACCTGTGAGAGGAATGCGTAGGTCAAGGTGCTGTGGCTCTCCAGATACTGTAACTTGGAGGGAAACAAGAAGGCAGACTTCATGGCCGGGGAAGGCTCCCAGAAGTCAGTTATTGGCCATGAACCAGCTCTCGGAATACCTTACACCAACGGTAAATTGGAGACCGAGAAATGGTTCTGGTCTCAATTCAACAGCAACTAAATTCCACATCCAAGGATGAGACAGACGAAACTACTTGTTTAAGGACCCTAGACATGTCGCAGCAAACAGCTTCTTAGTCTTACCAGGAAACACGTTATCATCATTCCTAAAAGCTAGGTTGCATAAAGGGCCTCCTTGGCCTGAGTGCAGCATTTACTTGTTCCACCAAATGAATTAATAAAAAGGAGAGAAATGCATATTTATAAAGAAACAGAAGCAAAGAAATATCAAAGAAATGAAATGGTATGGTCTTCTATTCAAATTAATAAACAGTATCCAATGAATTGTTGATTATTTATTATTTTTGTAAAGGAAGCACATAAAACGTATTTGAGGTATTGTATTCTAAGAAAGACTTTTTTACTGCAAATATATTTGTAAGGAAGAAGCAGAATACTTTACTGACAAAATACTTAAAACATTTGTCTTTTAAAAAGTTAGCCACGAAAATGAGAAATAACGAAGGTAGAACATGATATAGTTGAAAAGATAGAAATAAGACAACGTATGTGGTACGGACATGTCCAAAGAATAGGACAAGCCAAGCTCCATGAGAAATCAATGCAATAGGCTCCACAGTTTAGAAGAAAAAGAGGCCGTCCAAGAAAAGAGCCTATGCAAGACCGAAATGTTGAAAAGGTTCAATGGTTGAACAGACCCCACTGGAAAAAAGATATATTGAAAGTTGGAAGACGGTTAAAAAACCTGAAAGAAGAAAGAACGACGAATATAGTTCCTCTTGAAAACGTTCTCTGGGAAGGATATGTCTTTCCTTTCACAAACATTCATGTATTTGGCACTGCCAAATTTGTCTTAAACATTTCTCTCATTTTATGCTAGCAGTTGCTCTCAGAATAACAGTTTCGGTATGCCATGAACAGGTGACGGTGAAGTAGTAATTTGCTGATTTAGTGGTTCTGAAGGTAATCTTATTTACTAAAGATAATGAGGATCTGTGTATTTAGCATTAAAACGGAATTATTATTAATTATTCATAACTAAAGATTCCCAACCAATTAAATTTCAAAACAGGAAAATTATTTAGTTCTATTTATAGCAAACAATTCGCATTAATAATTGTTTCAAGTATTTGCGCTTCATTTCCTTGTATGCCACACACGTCCTTATTCTGATAGAATTGTTTACCAGCTAAAAATATTTACCATTAAAAGCTTCATGCGACAAAGTATTCTTTACGGCAAGGATTTTTACAGGGAAGGAATTTTAATATATTTCATATAAGAGAAACGCATTCTCTGCGGGGCAAGGCTTGCAAGGTAAGGCAGTTTAATAAGATAATTTATTTTAAGAGAAATTTGCAGAATCGTTTCCAAAAGAACTTACTGAGCAAAGTTTTGTTCTCTTTACATATTTTATAAAAAAGTTAACTTGTACTATCCAATATTGGGACTCAGGGTAATTCATAATCAGAAGAGAAAACATGAAAAATGAGCTAAACAGGTGGCGTATACTTTCCCATAATTTAAATTTTGTCTGCACACTTACCAAACTATATAGTGTGTCTCAGCTTCAGAAAACCCATGACATTATTAGAATTTCAGAAACTGGAAAGAATGCTTCGATCAAATAAGAAACAACGTGGAGTTGTAATAAATAAGCTGTAGGCCAATTTTCATTCATTAACTATACGTAACAAATCACAGCTATAATTTAAGCAATATATGACTACGAACACTATAGACTAGCTAGACTTTACACCAGTTTGTAAACATTGCGAACTTTTATTAGTATCTATGAACTGAAGAACGCATTGGTTACAGAATCTATGTTTATATAAACGTCATAAGTCGGCATCCTTGAGACTATATTTTACTCACAAATTTGCCAAAGAAGCAATTTAATTGTATTTTAACCCCAGACTTTATATATTCTAAAAATTTGAAGGTGGTGCTTTATGTAAATTAACAGGTAAAGGTTTATTTCCGCGAAATTAGAAATGCAAAAAATCATCATGAACTCTGCGCAACAGAAAATCCAGAGAAGGTTTCTAACCTTAAGATTCCACGGTTGCTAACCGGATTGGGGAATTGTGTATGGTGGGTTGCAGTACCATATTTGTATACCTGGCAGTAATGCTAGGGAGTCAAATTTAAGCCATAATTGAAGTTTGACTCAGAAAGCGAGCTCTAGCAATTGAGCTACCATCACATGGATGTTTCATTATATGTATAAGAAGTACTTTTATATAAATAAATAGGAATACTATAGTGTCATTCGGATGACGGTGAAAGAATCAAGCATGATTAGATATGATTACATAGCGCTCTTAGTCTAAGTGTGACTTTTAATTACTAGTTTCAAGCCATAGTGGTTTACGCACCGTGTATTAACCCAAATATCAAAATTTGTCTAAAAAGTATTTTACTTCAATGTGGATTGCTATTTTCAGATAATAAGTAGTTTTACAGATTGGTATTATATGCAACGCCGTACTATTTGTTGATTAAATAATAATCGTGTTTGGTACATTTCTGCTTTGTAGAATCATGATTGAATTTTTAAACTCAAAAATCGATGTTTTTTTGTTTACCTCTCAATGATAATTTTGCAATGTAGATAATTAGAAAAGTCACCAATTTCACTCAGAGAGGTTGTGATTTTTCCGTTTGTTTCACGATAATGTAAACTTCTGTGTCTTGCTTATGGTTATGTGTGCGAAGTAAAAAGAAAACGGGAACAAACAGATATCATCCTTATTTTTGAGCTTAGACTACAAAAGCATCGTAGCATTGTTGCGTGAAAATATAAGCCTGGTATGAATATGCTTGTAATAACATTGTATTCCTTCTCTTGTAACTGGAAATGATATCATCTTCTGCTTTTTAAATACCTGGTTAGATTTTGTAATCTGTATTTTAAATGTACGTAAACATATTTTTACAATCATGTACATCTTGCATACCTTTCCTGCGAAAACAAGCAAGTAAATGGTCATAAACCTAAAATTTGCCTTTCATCAAGTTGTTTAACTGTTATCAATCTTTGTTCGCAACATGACTTTAATATAGAGTGACTATTACAAAATTTAAGAGATATGGAAAATGGTTTTTGAGTAGCAGAACATTAGACCAGACATTTTCAAAAATTCTTACACCCTCTTATTGACGAATTTCGTTTAAATAGAAGATCATTTAACGAAAGCTTAAATTTATAGTTTTTAAGTAAAAGAGGATAACGAGTTTGAATTTTCAAAAAAGTTTAGACGTTTCGCATTTATAGGGCTCATGAAAATCCCTACCGCAAATTATTAGTTGGCAAAATGAAAAACCAACGTTCTGCGTCAGTTAGTACTGATTTGAAAACTCGTTTTGTTTTACGAGGGGAGTTTTTATGTTATCTACCTAGCTATGGAAACAAAATACTATCGTGATAATTTTATTATGTCAAGTCTCTGTGATATTTTAGAGTGTATCCTTCAAGTTTGATACAACTCGCTTAAGATTTGTCATTTCTGTGTAGAGTTAGAGATGCAAGAATGAGTGATTTAAAACTTGATCACAGACCCGTCATAATATTTCTATCGAAAGAAGGCAATAATCCAAAGAATATCCGTGAGAGAATGGTGGATGTGTATGGGGAAAATAGCACATCCTATTATCAAGTTAAATTTTGGTGGTTAAATTCAAATGGGACATGGAGTCCATTCAGGATGACTCAACGTGCGGAAGACCTCTTGAAGCACGAACACAGGAGCGCATAAAGAAAGTTGAAGATTTGGGGTTGACTGATCGCCAAGTGACAGTTTCAGTTATTTCAAGAAAGCAGGTATATCAGGAACATCTGTTTTTAAAATCCTTCATGAAGATTTGGGAATGAACAGGTAGTCAGCACGTGAATATTTATGAATAATTATGCTTGTATATGTTAGTATGCCGCATTTTATTCTAAGCGTAGACGTTCTGTTGAGGATTGGATACAGCAGGTTCAGTCGAGCATACGATTCTGATAATTTTTTGTTGACTTGGTAGCTCCAAGTCAGTCTTCAATCTAGCGTACCTAGGTATTTAACGGCGCTGTCTTTAGGATTCCAGTCAATTGGCGTGTTAGTAATATTTATCCTTGGTGGATTATCGGGTCTGCGAAGTGTGAACATTTTAGACTCACATTTGGTCGCGTATATTTTAATGCGCCATTTTTCAAACCAATTATTTTGTTGATTCACCCCTAGTTGCAGATTGCGAGCTGCTTGATGAATGTCTATAATCTATTCACGATTGATTTGCCATCCAACAGGCTATGGAAATCTGGGGGAAAGTGTGGTATCATTGAAATTTGTCAATTAATTAAGTTGGGTTATGTTATTTTTTCTTGATGGAGGTTATGTTTTTTGAAAGCAGGCAATGTTGCCAGTGGAGCGTGTCTGTTCATTTAACGTCCGCCTATTGCTGCTCAATATTGGTTCATAATACTTAGATATAATAATGATTTCATTATAAATAAAATAATAACTATAATTTAAATGTTGTCGTAACACATACCAAATACATATTGCTGTTCTTTTTACACGAGAATTCTGAACGCAAATCGTATGTATACAGAGCATATTCCACGCCATTCTTTGTTGTCCTATATTTAGGTCTTGCAGCAAATTAGGAAGAATTAACGTCCATGCCGCCCATATTTCAAATTGATATTATGGTAGTCCAGTGGTTGACTGTTTGTCTCTGGTG
>JABXWE010026389.1:0-15739 GCA_014611495.1 Limonius californicus
AAAATCTTCATATTACATTACCACCATTTAGTACGATGCGAGTTTGTTTGGCAGCTCAAGTAATGAGTCATTCTGTGTGTTCTGGTATTTTAACTTTAGTTGCATTAAACAAAATGCCTAGCGAAGCTGCACATACAGCAGAATTTTTAAGTAATATGGACCAATTATTTGATATTTTTAATTCAAGTTCTTTGGGTAACGCCAACATTTATAAAAGGGCTTTAAAAATTAATTCCCCTCATTGGGATCATTTAACAAAAATGGAATTGTTCTTTAAAACTTTAAAATTTTGCAAAAGCGATGTGAGACCTATTCCTTGCATTAAAGGATGGCTGATGAATATTGCAGCACTAAAATTAATGTTTGCAGATTTTAATTTTCAATATAATTTTGAATATTTACTGACAAGAAAATTAACTCAAGATTGTATAGAAAATTTGTTTTCAATTGTAAGATATAAAGGTGGTAATAATGTAACCCCTGATGCTTCGAAGTTCAGGTCTGCTCTCCGCTGTATAATGGTCAATCAGTTACTTTCTCCGCCAGACAATGGAAATTGCCAAACTGATATGGACAGTTTTCTACTCAAAAAGAAAGATATTGAAAATTCCAAATTTAAAGTAATTTTGAGTGATAATATCAATTCCAATAATGAAGACAACTTAGATTATTCTAGTGAACCAATTGACGTAGTCACTGCTAATTCCCTATCATATGTTACGGGTTGGGTTTGTAGTAAATTACCACATGATAATTGCAGGTCCAAATTGTCATCGGTTACGAAGTCATTTTCTCAAAATGAAATTCATCTTAGCATGAAAAAATATGACAACGCAACATTTTTATATCCGAATGAATATGCACAGCATTTGGCAATGATCATTAAAAAGTCAACCGACCACAACTTGGAACAATTTCTTATATCATCTCGATATGATGTTAAAGGTCGGATTAAAACAATCATTCCTATACCAACAAATTTGCTTGTATGTACAGAGTGTCTGAAAATGTTTGTAAACAAATTTTTAAATGTTAATTTTAACTGCTACATTAAATATTTGAATGACTCCAGAAATAAGCAACCTATAAAAAATAAGCAAAATAAGAAGGCAAAAAAATTACTTCACCAATAAATTTAAGAAAATAAAGTATGTTTTGTGAAACAGTAAATAAATCCTGTGTTTATGTACCATAAGTTTATAATAAATGGAATAAAGTAAGGAAAGAGTATTATTTTAATGTACTAAATAATTTTCAACACTACTAACAAATATCTAGAAGTTATACGTTATTGAAATAAAATGTAGATGTTAAATACACAATAATGTGCAAACTGTTTCATGCTGCATCTTCCTTAAAATCGTATTCACATCAAACTGTATAATTAATGATGAATTAAATAAATTATAGTATTGTAATTTGAATCCGCGCCAATTTATCACTCCCAACCGTTTGGCGGCGCCAGCAGCGCTTGTCGCCTTAATTTATGCGCGAAACAGCTAGAGTGTCCGGTATTAACCTGTTATAGTATTTGGTTGTGGCCAGGGCCTGATATTGCGCAGGTGCTCCTCCATCTTTCCCACGTGACACTACGTCACATGACGTCATGCGGAGAGTAAATATTTGCTTGTTGCCTCTTGGTGCCATATCTATGCGTCGTTTATTCCATTTATTTTGGTGTTATTTTTTTCTTTTTGTTACTAGACATTGCTGTGGTGCGATTTTATAATGCGGTGTGAAATGTTTGGTTGTAATAGCGACAACCAAGCGAAAAAATTTGAGGGGGATGTAATGTTTTTCCGATTTCCATGAGATCCAACGCTTCTAAAATCATGGCAGAATGCGTGCGGTCGTGAAGATAATTTTAACACAGTAAATGCCAGAGTGTGCTCCAAACATTTTAGTAATTCTGATTTTGTTCGTGATCTCCGATATGAGCTACTAGGATACAAGGCAAAGAATTGCCGGCAGATTAAACTTGGAGCAATTCCCTCTGAAAATCTTCCAATAAAATCATGTTCAAATTTGAATTCTGCTTCTACTAGTTCTAGTAGCTCCGGTTCTGAAAGAAATCAGCGAATAGAGAAACGAATTCGTTCAAACCTGGTTACAGAACTTTTAAACAAGCAGAATACTCAGGAAGTAGAGTAAGTATCAATTTTATCACGTTGTTGATTTATCATGTTGATTTATCATAGAATCTGTGGTGATGGTTTTGCTGCTTTCTCGGTTAATGAAGATGTTGACAATAATTCACGTCTTGCTTCAGAAGATCTGCATGTTAATTTAATTGATGTTAAGAGTAACGATATAGGGTAGGTTCTTATTTTTATTGTGACCCTTAATATTGATGTCAAATTAACTTAAATACCTAAAACTATATTATTTATAATTTTTTAGAATTAACACAGACATTGATGACCGTGATAAAATCATTACTGAGCTAAAAAATAAAATTGCACAGTTAGAAAGCGAGAATAACGTGTTTAAAGAGTTATTTACTGCAGAGCAAATAAAGAAACTGAAAAATCCCAAGGGACGTCCACGATGGTCTCTTGAAGATATTGCAAAAGCAATTGTGATTCATTCAGCTGGCCCTAGAGCCTACAGGTTGCTTTTAAAAAAAGGATATCCTTTGCCAGCTGTTTGTACTCTTAGAGCTTGGCTGAAGAAAATTAAAATTTCACCAGTAATTTTAAAACCTGTGTTTAACATTATCAAACAAAAAATATGACTGACATACAAAAAGTTTGTATTTTATCCTTTGATGAGATCAAGCTTCGAAAAGTATACCTATAATACAAGGCCAATGATGAAACATTGAAGCCATATAGTTATTCACAAGTAGTTATGCTAAGAGGACTGTTTTCGAAATGGAAACAACCAATTTTTTATGAATATGACTGTAAAATGACCAAGACCCTTTTATATGAAATAATAAGTTATGTGGAAAAATCAGGTGGGATACAACAAAGTGCTTAGGTGTTATTCATTTCAATCTATATACTTTTTTTTAGGTTTCCAAATTGTGGGATTAGTTAGTGATCTTGGAGGAGGTAATAGATCATTGCATAACGAACTAGAAATAAGTTCTGACAGAACCTGGTTTATATATCCTGCAAATGGACACAAAATTTATGTATTTGCAGACGTTCCACATCTTATTAAGTTGATTCGAAATCATTTTGTGGATCATGGTTTTGTAATTAATGGTAAGGAAATTAACAAAGATGTTATTGATAAAGTTTTGGACTTAACTAGTGGATCTGATTTAACAATTGCACATAAAGTTACGAAAGAAAGTCTTAATGTAAAAAATGCTGGACGACAAAAAGTGAAGTTGGCCACAAAACTATTTTCGCATACTATTTCCTGCGCGATAACTAAATGTGGGATGAATGGTAAATTAGAAGACGAAAACTGGATGGAATGTGCAGAATTTTTCAAACAAGTCGGTATTACATTTTTTTTCTATACTTATAAAAATATTTCAATTATCGAATTACTTTTATTTTCTATCTAAACCAGGTAAATGACTGGTTTGACTGTCTCAATGTACGAGTTCCAGTACCAGATAGCAGAGACAGAATGAAGGCGTACGGTTTGTCGTTAGCTATTCAACAAAATATTGTTATAATAATAATAATAATAATAATAATAATAATAATGTTTATTGATGTCATTTGTCCATAAGGATTTACATAAGTCCAATGTGACAGTTATAACCACACAACAATAATATATCAATAATTTACAATAAGCATGAAGCATGAACAATATATATGTTAGAAAAATGACTGACGTTGTGAAAACTATGAGAGTCAAGGGCAAGTCTTCTCTTCTGCCATTTCAAAAAGATTAATTTTTAATATAATTTTAAAAACAGTTCAATTAAATATTATTAATTTTGGGTATATTTTAAATGAGCACCAAAATAATTATTGAGCCGCAACATTACTTGCCAAGTGTATACTTTGCCTCCAAAATAATATTTGGCCATCAAAAGTTATAAACGAACACCAAAAAACCTCAACCAGATATAGAATTTATGAGCACCTGGAATGTTAACAAAGTTGGCATAAATATTAAAGCCGTACCTAAAGTAATACATGAACACCGAAAACATTAAATAAACTCCAAAATTAATGTATGATATCCAATAAAAGTCTACGAGCTGAAAGTTAAATTAAATGAAAACCCAAACTAAATAATGTTTCCTAAAAATTATCAGTGCACACCAAATATACTGTACAAACCCCAAAATAATGGTTGGGAATAATACTGTGAGCACCAAAAAATAAGAACGGGTTGTCAACCTGTGCACTACATGACGCCAGCTCCCAGAATGCAACAGAAGAGCAGTTAGTTGCCTTCTTGTAATCACCGAGAACGCAGGTAGCGTTGTTCATTGTGAAAACTATGTAAGTATTACAGTATACAGGGTCAAAAATACATTATTTTGGGAAAATATAGGTAATATTAGTAGGTACATATAATATTATTAACTGACTTACGAGATAGAAATTCTTTAAGTATCATTTTAGTAGTATCATATTATTTTTATTGCTGTGTTCATGGGGCTTAAATATATTATTATGATGCCCATTCTTGTTTATTTTGGTGTTCAAATATTTAGTGATGAAGTAAGATTTGTGGTGTCAACAATAATAAGTTGCTGCTGAAATAGATAAATAAACTTCAAAACTTAATACTTTGGGACTCAAAAATAAATAATTTGGTAATTAAATTTTGGTGCTCAACTATGATTTTTGGTGGCACAAGGCAAATATTTAGAGGTCATATCAATATTACTTTGGTGCTCGGTTAAATACAACCCATTAATTTTAGGAATTATAATCACTAACACATCTTTAGAATTATTGTTTGATGACCTGAAGAAAAGGTTTGAAACGAAATATATATTGACATATCGACTTAACCAAGATGTGCTTGAAAACTTTTTTGGCGTAATAAGAGCAAAGGGAGGTCTTCATGACCATCCTGATGCTTTAGAATTTAGGTATCGTCTGCGATCTTATATTCTAGGTCGAAACGATGGATCATTGTCGGATTATAGTAACGTCGAAGAGGATGATACACCAGATTTATCAATTGGAGAGATAAATTTAAGTGCTCAATGCTTCAAAGCTCTTAATGAAGAAAAACAAACAGAAGAAGAGGGCAACAATGAGTACACAGAATTAGAAGACGTGGTATACGATGGATTGGAAAATCTAGCTGGATTTATTTGTAACAAACTAAAAGAACCCAACAGCTCATTAACCAGTTGTAGTCAGCAAGGGACTAATTCTTGGATTGACCATTTGAGCGAAGGTGGTTTAACTAAACCATCAACTGAGTTTATGGCTCAAATGGAGCAGTTGGAGACTATTTTTAACAATGTGAATGCAAAAGGCATATTCATTGCCAAAAATTATTTAAAAAACTTGCATACTAAAAGTGTTAATGTTTCATGCAGTGAAGCCTCAAAAAAATTATTTTTTAGGTCTAGATTGTATTTTCGGATAAGACACTTAAATAAGGAATTATCTGACACTTTCTTAAGCAGAAAGAGAAAATTAAATAAAATTGTTAAATGAAAGCATTTGAATGGCCTACACTAGTAAAACAATAATAAAACTGTATACAGTCAACTCTGTCTAAGTCGGCCTCTCTGTCAGTTTCTCTAAGACGAATTGCCCTGAGTCGCACTAATTTAGTAGTCTGTGAAATGTAATAATACATAATTGTCGCCCTTTAAAGTCTCTCTCTTTTGCTTTCTAAGTTGTAATTTAAACATCAGTTTGTGGATTAACTTTAATAAAATATATAAAGGAAAACTAAAAACCCTTATTTTGGCCGAATTAGTATTAAAAAAAATACACGTTGCTCGGGAATTTAATAAATTTAAATAAGTCGAACATTTTTCCTTGGCAAGTGGAAAATCAACTTAGAGAGAGTTGACTGTACAAGTGAACTTATAGTTTTTTATACATGCACCTTTCATACACTATTTTTAAATTAGATTTAAGATCATTTGTCATTGAATAAATTAATGTTATAGTATGATTATGAGTATCATTTCAATATCCTTGTTTGAATAAATAAAGCGCGCCACCGCAGCGTCACTCTCCGCGTGACGTCACTGCGCGTGGTTAGCGAAAATGAGACGCGCTAGTATCATATCTCTCCGTGTTTGTTGTATCATGGGTTGTGGCTATATCAATATAGGGGCGGGACTTTTTATAAATATATATTTCATGGTCGCCGAATTTATGATTTCTGCTGGGCATTTTGAACAATTGTTGTAAAATATTGTTAAATTAATTTGGAATATTGTCACTTATTGTTAAGACGAAATTCTAAGTTTATTGTGTATTAATTCTTTTAATTAAAAAGATAAAACTATTGATTAAAATCGTTATTATCAATTAATATATATCCCTATTTCAGACGCCACTAATGAGAAATAAACAGCTGACAGGATTACTGTATTTGCTACCAACATGACAATAACTTCTTATGGCGGTAAATTCAAATTAGCCTCAATCATTTACAATCACACTGTACATTCTTTAAATCCATTAAGGTTTGTGATAGAAAAAAATATAAAAGGGATGTAGTAGCGATATAATTAAAGGGCGTATGAAAAAGTTATTTATAAAGTTTTCCATCAACTTTTGAAACTTTTTTAAATAACTTTCATCTGTTTTCAACGATATAAAATTTTAATGGGTTACATAACAAATCAATCAAGAAAAATGACCTTACAGTTCAAATAGTAAGCATCAATGAAACTGACAGTAATCCAACTTAGCGGAGCTTAAAACAAGCAAATAAAAGTCGTATCTTCGGCGTTTTTTCTTTTGTTCTTAAATTGAATTCTGCTACTTTACCAACTTATTTTTTTGCAAGTTATTCATAAAATTCTACGAATCTCCTCAAATTTATAAAGAAATTCATTGGTATCTTTATAAATTTTCATCCGCAAAAAACAACTACAAAAGAAAAACATTTCATCAAAATTATAAATATGCCGTGGCGGCTCGCGGGTAAACAATAGGTGAAGTGCTATTATAATAACCCTAATAATAACAAATAGAAAAAATAACAAATTCAGTGTCAACTTACCTAGTTTTTGTAGACCAAGTCTATCCTTCTGTCCTTTAATGCAGCAAAATTATTTATTATGTCTTCGTAAAATGGTTCATTTTTTATTAATTCTAATAAGAGTTCTTTTTGAATAGAAATGTTTGCCAAAGAAGAAAGCCTATCTTGAGATACTGCATTTCTTAAGTACGTTTTTATTCGTTTAATGCAAGAAAAACTTCTTTCCACTGATGCACTTTTCGACGGAATAGTTAATATGAGACAAAACAATTTGTAGGCTCCGGTAAAAATTAAAATTTCTTTGTTCTCACCGGGATTTTCTAGTAATTCTTGGGTCTGTAGATTGCGGTAACTTTCATCGGCATAAAGAAGATTTAATTCGTTTTTAATACGCTGACTTTTTGTAAATATTTTGCCATAAAATTGACCTAAACTTTCAAATGCTTAGATGGAAAACACGAATCATGTTGTTCGAATTTCGTAGTATCAACCAAAGACATGAATAATTGTAACTTATCGCCGTCTTGAAACCTTACTTACATTTCCATTACTATGTGATCCTGTACTTCATAAAACAAAATTCTATATTTTCTTCTAATGTAATTATTTGTAAGGCTACGTATTCCCGCTTAGGGCGCTTAGAAATATCGATTTGTGTTATTTCTATTTCCTTAGTCTTTTCGTAGAGTGTATCAAAGAAATCGTCATTTTTTTTTCCTCTTTAATAGTTCAATAGTTTTATTTATTTTTGTAACACAAAATGATTTCTTTTAGAGAAGATAAAAAAATATGTCAGTGAGAGAGAAAATATCATTAAATATTACAGCTAAATATGTGAATTCAAAATTGTTGAAATCATTTAAAAACCGAAGGTCAAACCCGCACATGCAATTCAACGGCTGATTGCGACTGAACTCGTCACTTGCGCGATTGACCGTGAACCAATTGTAGATATTGACATAGGCGTTACCATGGCAACGGAGGTATAAATGCAGAGTTAAAATACGTTTGAGGCTGACTCTTCACTACAATTGCACGAGTGTTGTAGGTAAGATTTTTTATGGTCACTGAACGAACTGCATTTAAAATTTTAATTCAAGGGAACCAGAAAAAAATGTACTGTGTTTGTTTTCACTAAGCTTATTGTATCTACGAGTATGTTTGCCATAAATAAACGACTCCTAATAGGTGTTACGCCGATAAATAATTTGTTATGTAATTTAAATAAGTATTCGCAATTAAATGAAAATTTTCGGTGAAGGGGCACTTCACCTACTCCACTTAGCGAGCCGCCACTGTAAACATACTGTTTTAAATACATGCAATAACTGACATACATGTACACATCCTGTAAAATTATATTTTTTAGTATTCTAACCAAGTGGAGCAGTATTGCTTGACCAAACTAAACCAGTTTCATGTAAAGTATGATTGGTCAGAAGTCTTAAGCATAGCTACTGCTTGTTTTTTTACTTCTCCATATACAAGGTGAAGCTTAAATGCGTACCCAAACTTTAGGAGCCAGTTCTCCACACCAAAACAACAAAAACGTTCATATAAACATGGACCGGAAAATGCTTCATTACGAAGTTACAGTCTTCTAAAGTGAGATTTGTCCGATTTCCTTTTAATATAATTATGGTAATAGTTGGATCAATGTTTTGAAATGTTATGTACGTACGTTGCTCATCAATGTTGCAGATTAGAGCCCAGTTTCATTTTAATAAGTACACCAGAGGCCTGTCAAGTGGGTGGATCAGGTATCGATTCCTACAATATCTTCTATATTATTTTATTTTTCTTAATTTTGACAAAATATTTGTTAGCAAAAGTTTGTAAACTAAGCGTTTACTGACAAGTGTTGATATGAGCTTTTTTTATCGTCTTGTCCTGAATCTATGCTGAGAATTTAACCCCCATGGTACGAAGAAAACAGCCTCCTCGATCTCGTTCAATCAAAAATCAATCAGTTACTTCCAAATCATGGTATAAGGAGTTTAAAGCAAATGATGAATTACAGATCAAAGGACAAAATGTACGTAGCAGTTTCCCAAGAATTGCTTTGCACTGAAGCCTGTTGTACACCCCAAACTAGGAATTTTGCCTATCGAGTGTAGATTAAACACCAGTACTGATTATCACCGTCACCATCACAGTAGGTTAGGATCTGCACACCTGATGGTACTATTTACTCAGTTACAAAAATCTAATATCTTTTTATAAATAAATTGCCATGTTCTGCTTATTTATAATTTAATATATTCGATACAATAAGTTATACTTACTTTCCTTAGAATTAAGCTCAAAACCCTCAACAAACATTCAAAGCACATTTTATATTAGCATATATTAAACACAATTTTCAATCTTCAAGAATATTAAGTTTAGCTTATAACTATTAGTTGTGCATAAAATTAATTCTTATTCATCTACAGTTAACTTCGGTTGTAGAGATATTTCGATATTAGTTATAGATTGTTCCAGCTGAGCAAATAAAATTTTAATAGATTTTGTAATATCGTTATACTGCTGCAAAGCTTTCAAGATCTTGTTTGTGACTTCCTTACATTCTTCATATGTGTTTATATTAGAAATAGTTAACTGTTCCAGTTTATCAACCAAAATTGGAATGTTATGAATAGAAGGTGAATCAAGAAAGGTTTTTAATCGTTCAAATTCAACTACCAGCTGCACAGTCTTCTTCATTTCGGGATACAATTCCAACACGTACTGTCGTTTATCTTGCATATCCAGCTGATGATCACAATAATTAGGATTTAAATAATCGTTTATTGCTTCCATTCGTCGCAAAATGGAAGTTATCACTTCGCGACAACTCAATGCCGTTGAAGTCATTGAATGTGTTTGAAGAAGTAAATCCGTTACGAGTTGAGACTTATCTATGTTTACATTTTTTGCAAGTGGCAAAACTTCCAATTCTAAAGCTGCAATTCGCTTTTCGAGAATGTCAATGGGGTCCATCCTGGAAAGGAGAAAATTAACAAAGTGTGAAGAAGAAAGATGCTCCACGTACTTGGCAGTTATTACAACTTCTTTAAATACTCTATCTGAATAATACCAGTCGTAAAATACTATTTATAAAATGGATTTGAATGATCCTTCAACTCATTACCACTACAATACTATTTACGTTCACTTTCTCACTGCTTGCTCCACCTGTTTCTTGACAAGTTAGTGACACATGCAACAGTATTTTAGTAATATATACAAAATCCCTAGAAAATAAGTAGCATATGGCAAACCCTAGGAAGTTAAATGATAGTTACATTATACTCATATACACTTGTAAAACTGTAAGAAGTAGGTACGTCATGACGTCTAATTGAAATCTAATCTAGAAGCTGCAGTCAGCTGAAGAGCAGTGGCGTACGATGTGTTGTAAAATTTGGGTACTTATGCATTACACTCCGCCTGCAGCATTTCACTAAACTTCGTTCTTGAGCATTGAGCTAGAAGGTAAACAAACGCTTGACTGGTGCGTTGATTTACCGGATGTGTATTTACGTAATATTCCTTACGTTTCTAAATTAATGTTTGCGCCGTCGGAATTCTTTTTTAGAAGAATTAGGGGTTACGCTTACACGTTTCTGGAACAACTTGCTCCATTTTATGAAAATAAGCACCAGGCACTGTACAAACGCTCCGAAAACCGATAAACACTGCTCAAAAAGCAAATAAACTTGACCCGGTAATTACGAGTGCAAAGTAAAGGTTTTGAGTGTCAATTACTCCTTAGGTAATGAGACCTTAGCGTTATCTAGCGTAGACCAATCACAGCGCGCGCTCGGGTGAGTCAAACACGTGCGTTTGTTTACGTTCTAGCTCAATGCTCAACAAACGAAGTTTAGGTGGATTAAGTAGCTCAGTGAATGCTGTGCCGGTCTCAAGCCCGGATAAATGAGGAGGGTTCATGGGCAAGGCCAGCACCCTACCCATGGTAAAAACTATTTAATGCTCCAAGTGCCATAGAAGAGCGTTGGAATCGGACAGATATAATGATGAGTTATAAGAAATTAAGTAAAACATGTATTTGCTTAATGAGGAAACTTAAATTAATTAAAAACCGCTAATTAACATTGAATTAGCAATTTTGTTCTTCGTTTGGAAGTACTGTTAAAAATCATACTTTTGGTAAAAGTACAATTAAACAACAATGCAGGTGCATGGGTGCTGTGATAAAAATTTCGAAAATCTGCTGTTTGCGTTTTGACAAGTGTGTCAAGTAAATCGAATTTGAATTGACATTACGAATTCTGCATTAAATTCGCCTTTAATTCGCACTATTGAGTTCACTTGTGTCTTGCCCATCATATTGGCGTATGCTATAAACGAGTACGTGGATATGATTTGGATTCTTGCGGGATATGAGGGAAACTGCATTCAGGTTGCTAGGGTTTACGCTCAGCGTTTTCCTAATAGAAGAGATACAAACCACGTTGTAATTCCAGCTGCAAATCACAGATTTCAAGAAACTAGAAATATCCTTCCTGTTTAAAATTGGGATAGAGGTCGACCAAGAACTGTTAGAGACCATAACTTAGAAGAGGAGGTTCTTGATCAGCAGAGAGCGCGGACCAGAGGCGAAGAGCAATTTTTAAGTGATCAAACTATTTTATCGCCCACCACAAAAGTTGCCAGTACGCGACAAGCCTAATACGTGGACGACAACAAGAGGAAGTAAGAAGCAATTTCACCACCCCTAGGCCCACACCGTTCATTAATAAAACTTGCATCATAAATTTTCCCACGAGCATTAGTATTCGTATAATGCGCCTTGGTCAAGGAAAAGCTACAGGAGCGGGAATTTTAAAATACAACAGAGTAAGGTGGTGCGTGGGTACTTCAAATAAACTCGATTTATTTACGTGTACTGAACTAAAAACTGTACACAGAAATAAAACATAAACCAACAGATGCTTCTGAATCTTAAATTAGATTTTGACGATTTGACGTATGCGCACAAGTGCTAATGCGTCGGTCATTAACATGGCGGTGCGTAAACTATGACGAAAGGTTTCGACGACAGTGCAAATTTGCCCAAGTAAATACTTAAATAATTACTAATTCGCATTCTTGGCATAGTGGCTGTTTTATAAATAGTACAGATAGAATTAGTTGCTATTAATTATTGCATGATATTGTGTAATATCGTAGATTCGTACTAATTTGTACCACGTGTTTGCATAGGTCACGATCGATTTATAAGTTCTTCTTAACTTGCCCCTGCCGTTTTAAGTGGTGCTCGTGTAATAGAGGCTTGCATTTGGTATTACTTTCAAAGTTACATTATCCATTGCATCTGTTAACCTGCTTTCAATCGGGGTTCTGCTAAACTTAATCAATATATCAGCTTTTAACTGGGGCACGTATGTTGGTATTTTCCCGCTTTACCATTATTTAAATTCGTTTTACCGGTATTTTTTGCTCGCCGTTCATGGAGCAAAATATGTACCTCGGGTTAAAGCTATATTGAACCAAATACAATTGTGATTCACACTTGGACTTTTGGCACAGCTTGTAGATTTCCAGGAATTTTTTTTATTAAATCGCGAATTAACGATAATTTCGTATTGCGCAAGTACCCAAAACTCCTAGAAATAAGAAGTGCACAGAAGTGTCCTATTCGTAGCAGACTCAAATTGTCGCTAGTTTGTGCCAAGTGTTCAAAGTGTGAACAGGTATTTGATAGAATAGTCCTATACCTATTGGTTCTATCTAAATTAATTTAACGAAGTTCGCAAAATAAAATTATGCTATCTCGTAATTTATTGACTTGTATGTGGGATACACATTCTCGTATTTGTAGTGCCTCGCAATTTAATTTTCATAAAATTCCAACCAGAAAATTAACCATAGGTGGGTATCATACTAAAACAGTTTCAATTTTGTTCTGACGTGACCTTACTCTTTGTTCCCAACAGATTTTCAAGGAATCAGATGTATAATTAAAGGATATTAGTGAAACTACATATGTACGTCGCTACAATTTGTAATATTATTCATAAATACAAGAAGTATTAACTTGCTGTTTATTAATAGTAACTATCATAATAGCATTTCGGCTTTTTTTTATCATTTATTGACCAACTGGCTTTTTAATTGTTATTTGCTAATTTAAATATGACAATTAATTAAAAGGGGTGTTTAATGTTTTAAGTGGATTATTTTAAAGATCTGTGTCGAAACACTTCATTGGCTTGCTTAGCAAAAGATAATAATTTGATTTTATGTTTTCTCTAGTAAATAGAACTAAATTATTCATAACATTAAATCGTAGATCTATTTCTGGTTTTGCCAGAAATATTATTCCAACTATTTTGCAATATGTGGAATACCATCCAATCCTCTACATAGAGTAGGTTTGTTGGACGTTTCATATGTTTATTTTTATTAAATTGGGCATTGGCCACATTTCGAATTTTGTAAAATTTCGTCATTAAATTCCACCTTGCTAATGATGTGTGTTTTTCTTTTTGGTGTGGAAGTAAAGTAATAAATGTTGGGAGTTGTTGATGGTTTAACTATTATAGTTGGAAACCTAATTTCAGAGAAAATAAATAAAAGTAGCATATAAGCAATTAATTAAAAAAGTTGTATAAATAAGTGAAGGTATGATTTCAACAAAATTTCGAGATTAGTATTATTGTATAATTTGCCGTGTTTTGTGTAGCTTATTAAAATTTTGCGACAAAGTTTATAACATTTCAAGTAATTTTAAATTTCAATGTAAACGCTTTCCTTATAAAGTAAATAATTATACAGCAAATAAGACTAATTTCAAAAGTACTTAGTAAAAAAAATGGCAGTTGCTATCATTTGCTAGTTACTAGGCTCTCCTTGTAATAATAACTCATTTCTGTGTGGTCTACTTTCAAAATAATTTCTTTGAATACTTGTTACAGTAAGTAATACTTGTCCATTTTTTGTTTCTAGCCAAACCATTATCAAGATGAATCTCCAAAAAGAATAACGTTTTGCCCACTGTGACTTTTATCGCCATTGGATTTAACATCTTCCATTACCATGGAACCTTACTCATCTCATCTTCTGTGGCTAATTGTAGTCGGTTTTATAATAGCTTTTGTGTTAGCATTCGGAATTGGGGCCAATGATGTAGCCAACTCTTTTGGAACAAGTGTCGGCTCAAAAGTACTTACCATTTACCAAGCTTGCTTCCTAGCAACCATTTTTGAAATTGCCGGAGCCGTACTTATAGGTAAGTAATGTATATAGCTATAATACATATATTATTCGCCACGATTGTACTTGAATTTTTAATTTAAATACGGAACATAGTCGGATAGAAATAATAAGAATGACCAATAGAAACTTATAATGGTGCTGCATTTATAATTCGGTTACTATTTCAAACAAAGTAAATACAATTTTTATTTCGCCAAGGTTGAAACGTATAAAGGCATAATAGATGACCACATTATTTATGTCCCATTCTATAATTACAAACATTGTTGTTCATTACCTAATTAGAAGCGAAATGTTCTATTGTGTACGAAAATTACTAATTAGTAGGTGTAGATGTTGGAAGATAGTAATCTGCTCCCTTTGGGACAATTGTCGAATAAATTTTCTGCCAGTTGCGAATTTGCAGTTTAATTATAACTTTATTTGTTTATATTTAAAGAATTAGTCAGAAAATGGTGCGCTTGTTTAATGAGTAAAAATGCATTAAAGACTATTAATTTTGTTAATTAATGTTTCCTTGTCTCCTACAATATTTCGTTGTTGTATTTTGTGCAACCTTGGTTTTACATAAACACAATTTAAAATTGAAATCCCAGAAATTGTTAACATTTCAGATTATGTTCAAAACATGGGAGAGATGTTCTTACAAATATGTGAGTGTATATGTACAGCTGGGACTCATTCCTTCTGTTTATTTTATTTTAGATTGGTATCTAAAAATTTTTTATATTATAGCTGCATACATATTGCTATGTACGGACAGCAACGTACACTTCTAATTCAACCTTAACTTCAGTTACTTAAAATAACTTCACCTTGCATCCGGCTAGCTCTCATAATAGTTTATCTCAATTGCTGGGTCGCTCATTTATTATATTTCCACTTCTTCGTAGTTTGCTGTCTTTGACTCTGTTTACGTCCCAAATGAAAGATTACCAGTACATTTAACGTCCACTTTTTATTACTTTTATAAGGTTACAATTATTCCAAACTCATTCCAATCCAATCTTAACATTTTTTAATATTTAATTTTGAATTTAAAGATTAGCTCGGATTACTGTGAATAATTTTCACCTCCGCAGCTATACATTTTTATTTACCAACTAAAACATTCTCTTTTTTTCTCCCCCAACAACCCAGTGTTTGGCCAATCGAGCTCCAGGGTTCTTTTCATTCGTCCAACACCTACGTTGGAATAAATACCCTTACTTGGTATCCCTCGACTCGCCAGCCACCTAACAGTATTCATAAAACTAACAATACTTTTTCTATTTCGGTTTTATAAAGCCGTTCTAAGCGCACTGTTTTAGCTTAAAAACAGTACGTTAAGGAGGCCTATAATCGTACTGTTTTTAGTTTGTTTTTTTACGATGTTGGTAGTTCGATTTGAATTTGAAATGTCAGT
>JABXWE010026390.1:0-20378 GCA_014611495.1 Limonius californicus
AACTTGCAAACTTCACCTTCTAATCTTACTTCCCTGTACGACAGGTATGTCGGGCTGGTTAAATATATACAGGGTGTCCCGTGACTCGAGCTCCATAGCATAATTGTTTAATAAACATGTGTGATGAAATGTAAAAAAAAAACAATAAATCCCACTCGGATATGGATTCACGACCTCAATAGAAACATGAGTAGAATTTGTTTTTTTAACTGACAATTATCCGTCTGATATTGTTTACATTTTCTTATACAAGTTAGTGAACTGTCTTTTTCAAACGAAGAATCAGCTGATACTCATTACATTTATAGTTATTGTAATGGAAGTGAAAAAGAGGCAGCTGCCGAATATCAGAAAAGATTTCCTAATCGCAGAGTACCAGATCGGCGGGTATTTGACAGAGTTCACCAATTTCTAAGATAAACCGTATATTTACCGCTGAACGTAAACCCAATACCGTTGATCAAGAGGAAACGACATTGGAGATAGTTGACCGGAGTCCATCCACTTCTGTGCGGTGAATATCTAGTAATGTTACATAATTTTGGCTTACACCCATATCATCTCCAAGGAGGGCAGGCTTCCTTACCAGGGAATTTAGATTTGTGGATGCAGTTCCGTCGTTGGCTCATTGAACATCAGCACCTTCTTGACATTTGATTCATTGAGGAGGCTACCTCCAGTAGAGGTGTTGTCAATAATACCAGAAATTCACACTGCGGGTTCATTGAAAACCCCTACAAAACTAACGAAAAAAATTTTCAGCATCAAACTTCGGTAAAAATTTGATGTGGAATTATTAACCACCAACCAACTTGTCGGAACATTTCATATGGAAGGGCTTTTAACAGGCGAGATTTATCTGCGCTTCTCACAAGAACTGCATCTTTTAACGAAAAAGTTCCTCTTCGAAACAGAGCTTAGGTGTGGTTGCAGCAGGACTGCACACCGTCTTATTTTAGCATTTTTAATAATTCGTATCACGATCATTGTCTTGGAAAAAGCGGTCCAGTTCTTTGGCCTCCGACGTCACCTGACTTAACACCCCTCGACTAAATTCGTTGGGGGCATGTAAAGCCAATAGTTTCTGCATAAAAATCTGGCAATAGGAATGAACTTATGAACCGAATTATTTATGCTGCCATTATGGCTCGAGCCAGACTTTGTATTGAGGCTGCAGAAGGTAATTTTGAACAGAACTTGTTTTCACGTTATACAACTAAATTTCTTTCTACATTCTAGCACTTCAGCTATCAATGGTTGGGGTTCTGATAGGAAGCACTTTTAGATATTGATTAAACAAATTTCGACTCGAAATGACCGCAACAACACGCCCTTAACCTATAGTCACTCTGTATATATATTAAAAAAATATCTAACTTCTTCCAGTTATGAAATTGATAATTTAGGCTAAATAAAAAAAGTTACGGAATTCACAGAATTAATATGACGAAAACGGGTTTCACGAATCTATTGGGAATTTTCGTTGGTAAAATAATGAAATTTTTGTCTAATCTCATCTCCATTGTCTGAAAATTTCGCTTTATGAGAATATAATACAAAACTAGCTGAATCTGTGGGTTACGCCCCATGTGTTGTTTGGTAGCTTCTTTAAAATCGTAATAAAAAAGCTATGCGGTTATCCGCGAATATAAAGAATGTTGAAATAAAGTTTTTTTAACGAAATAATGATTTTTAACATATTTTTAATAGGATGCTAAAAACGGATAGCATTAATTTTTGAAGCAGAGAATACTGTTTAAAGTATGCAACGTACATAAGTGTAGCTGTAACATAATTCTTTTAAAAGCGGTGTTGAATGACTTGAATTCAATAATTCTAGCAACTAGTATTTACAAATATTTGATTTTGTTTGGTATTTTTATGGACGGAGTACTACCTGAACTAAATGACATCATCCAACATCATAACTTTTTTTTCATTCATTCATACTACCGCCCCCCCCCCGGAAACCGCTATTGCATTACTTCAGGGGGGTGCGGGCGTCCCTTACACACTAACCATTCATGCAACATGCACCCTAAACTTAACTAAGCGAAATGCGGTCGCCGCAGTCGGGATTCGAACGCCCCAGCTGATCGGTCACATTTCGCTGTGACCTCGATGGCAGCGCCTTTCCGTACTACTCCACCGAGGCCCCGGTAACGTCATAACTAGCTGGCCTGTTAAGGAAGTATTATAAAAATGACTTGACATAACTTCCAAATATGGTAGGGCGTAATATACACCAGCCAATATAGGTATTGTTGCTCAAAAATAAATTTATCAATTGGTAGTCGGTTTAGAAGACTGATAATGAATATTAATTATTCTCTTAGAAAAAATGATTTATTTTTATGTTCGGTATGAAAAAGGTGTACCTTATTTAAACGTGCTAAATATCTACTTAGGAAACAGTAATTAGTTCGACTAAATATTACACACTTTTTTATTTTAAGGTTTTATATTTCAAAGTTACAACCCCAGCAGTTACTTAAGAGATTGTCAACAGTCAGCTACTCACATTGCTGTGCCAAGCAATGAAACATCACCTCCCACACATATTTCAGAATGTCTGATGCACGAATTAAGAGAGAAAATATACATTTATTTCCTCTTAGTTGAATTATTTACATAAAATTCTTGATAAATCCCACCATTTAACAAATATTTAACATTTAATTCAATTCAGTTATAATTAAAAGTGAAAATCTGTAATCACTATTTCGTAATGAATTAAGTACTATTTGGTGTTTGGAAATAAATGTAACCTAAAGAGAAGTTTGCAAGACCTATAGAACTTAAATCGAGCTGAGTTTTTTATGCGTTATATAAATTTATTTTTTCTGAGTACGTATAAGTATTTGCTAGGGCTTAAAACAGTTCAATCCAATTATGTTTGTACAAACAAAAATTTACAGCAATGATTTACATTAGAGGCGCAAAATAAACTCGTGATGTGTTAGTCAATGTAGAACTCTAGTATTGATTACTCTTCTGAAAAGGGTTTCCAATTTGAAAATGCATGCGAATCCCAGTCAACTGGATTGCTGTTAAATTTTAATTTAGGTATCAATCTGTTTAAATATTTTAAAACTTCTGGCTCGGAAGTGGTTCATGAGAAAGTGTTTATTTCTAATATTGTCAATTAAAAGCAGCCACTTATCTTACACTATTTATTATTAATTAGTTCGATAGCATTTTAGAGATTAAAATATTGACATTTGGCTACTGTCGCAGCTAAGCTACGCAGTGATTTGTCACTCATATTCTCTCTACGCTGTAGAAATATACCAGGTGGTCCAAAATAATAGAAATCTCACTTTTAGTTGTGTCATTTTCACTATTCCTATTCCTATGATTTTAATAAGTGTAGATTAGATTAGCTAGATCAATAGGCCTTTATGTACAAAAATTAAAATTTTAATTACATCAAATTTTAAAATGGATGACGTTCGTAAAAAGGGTGTACAACGTTGTGATTCCTTTTTGTAAAATTCGTATGAGATGAAACTATTTTAATTTGTTCACATTATACCAGTATAACGGATTTCTACGGCTATTGTCGCCTCTTCGTCCCCAGTTTACACTTTCTCCTATCATGATATGTTTCTTCTTCTAGATATCTCGTTCTTATGGCTTCGTCTACATCAGCTCTCCAACTCCTTGGTTGGTCCTTGGTCGTCCTCTCTTTCTCTCTTCCGTCGGAATCCACTCCTTTATACTTACAGGCCACCAATTTTCGTCCATCCTATTAGTATGTCCGAACTTCCCTTGCAATACATATTTGTTTCCTTACCTGACAATCTTAGACAATCCATCTCGGTAGCTAGATATTTTACCTCTATTCTATACGAGGGACAGCTTTTAAGTTTTTACAAACGACCACTAGGTGGCGTTATTGAGATATGTCATTATTATTTTTGTAAAATTTGACATTTGTTACTGTGAAATCAGTGGCAGCTTAGAAATTGACCGAGTAGTTTGTTTACAGTGAGTGCTTAAAAAAAGCAATTTTGTGAAAAAATGGCAATTTCACGTGAAGGTTTTCGTTGGATGATTTTTTACGATTTTAGTAAAGGCCTAATTAAACAACAATGCATAGAATCGCTTCGCTCAACTTTTGGTAATGAACCACCATCAGAAAAGACTGTTTATAATTGTTTGAAGAATTTCGTCGTGGTCGTCCGTTAGCGATGAATTTCGTGAAGGTCAACCAAAAGAGGTTTCTAATCCAAAAAACATCGATGCTGTGCGCAACATGATTGAGAAATCTTAAAAGACTTCACACGAACATGGGTAAACACTGAAAGTTGTCGTTAGGCAAGGGCTGCTATTAGTGCACCCTTCGCCAAAGACAGCTATTTAACCTGTACATAGAAGACGGACTGAATAAATTCAGAGAGAGAGTAAACATAGGGATTAAAATACAAGGAGAAAAAATAGAAATGATAAGATATGCAGATGATATAGCTATATTAGGAGAAAATGCACAGGACCAGGAAATAGCGATCAATGAAATGGACAATAAACTGATAAGAGGGGATGGCATGAAGATAAATCAAGCTAAAACAAAGGTATGTGGCAGGAACGGGCAAGGACACAGACAAATTCGACTAAATGGACATATAATAGAGGAAATAGAAGAGTTCTGCTACCTAGGAAGCACTGTAACAAGAGATGGAAGATGCAAAACAGAAATCAAACGAAGGTTGCAACAAGCCAAAGTAATATTTCTCAAGAAGAAAAAATTTTCTAACATCTTTAGAATATCACTAAAGAACAGCTAATTAAAACGTTTGTATGGAGTATAGGATTATATGGATGCGAGACATGGACGATCGCCACTAATGAAAAGAAAAGAATTGAAGCTTTCGAAATGTGGTGCTATAGACGCATGTCACGGGTGAGCTGGGTAGACAGGATTGCGAAAGGCCGAAATAAGCGAAAGAGCAGAAGAAACCGGGAGCATTATAGGTAACATTAAAAAGAGGAGAGACACGTTAATAGGACATATCCTAAGAAGGAAGAGGATACTTAAACATATTGTAGAAGGAGCAATCGATGGACGAAATGCAAGAGGAAGACCAAGGTTGCAGTATATATCTCAGATAATAAACGACCTACAATGCAATAACTACACAAGGCTGGCAGGAAATAGAAGACGATGGAAGCAGATAGTGTGGAGTCAAAC
The DNA here is from genome assembly GCA_014611495.1 of Limonius californicus. Taxonomy (NCBI): domain Eukaryota; kingdom Metazoa; phylum Arthropoda; class Insecta; order Coleoptera; family Elateridae; genus Limonius; species Limonius californicus. The sequence continues at coordinate 5,192 of JABXWE010026390.1, forward strand.
CAATGAAAAAGATTGATAACTGAGGAGGGAGGCCAAAGACAGCCAAATTTTGTGTGCAACTGTCCCGAACGAACCTGCGATTAGTTGTAGGTATCCTATCTGGAGTGCTTTATCTATTACGAGACGTAGCGATCTTCTCTCCTGTGTCTGTGTTGCGCGTTAGAGTGTCAGATATATCTGGACACTGCACCCTAAATCAACACATGCACAGGATGGGACTGGCGGACAGCCCAAACTGTCGAGGATGCAACGGGGACAGCGAGACGGCAGAACTTGTCCTGTGCACGTGAGGTAACTCATCCCAAAATCTACAATGACAATGGCATGGCAACATGATCGAATAAGATCGGCATGTGACTTACAGTGAGATAGAGGCATCCTTAGGCATACCGAAGACTGTAGTACATTCGATTTTGCATGAACATTTAGCTGTGAAAAAGATCTGTTCCCGATGGATTGCGCATAATCTGACCGAAGCTCAAGAAAAGGCTCGTGTTAATTGGGGTAAGAAAATGCTCAAAAAATTCGGCCGAGGAACTGCCAAATCTGTATACAACATCGTAACAGGTGACGAAACTTGGATGTATTCGTATGAACCGGCAATTAAGCAACAATGAACTGTTTGGGTGTTCGAAGAGGAATCGAATCCCACAAAAGTTGTTCGTTCACGAAGCACTTCCAAGAAAATATTCGTTTCTTACGTTGTACTGGACATGTAGCAACCATTCCTTTAGAAGATCGAAGAACAGTTAATGTAATTTGTTTGCCAGAGGTCATCGACGAAATCAGGAAAAACAAGCGAAAATGTCGCATCATTCTTTATCATGACAATGCCAGCTCTCACACAGCAAGTCAAACAATTGATTATTTGAAGGAGAAAAACATCGAATTAATGTCTCATTGCCCGTATTCACCTGATTTATCGCCTAACGACTTCTTTCTGTCCACGAATGTCAAACAAAAAATGCGTAGACAGCGATTTTCATCACCTCAAGAAGCTGTTGAAGTCTTCAAAGCCATGTTTCTGAGATATCAACTTCAGAGTGGAAAAAATGTTTTGAGAATTGGTTTGAACGCATGCAAAAGTGTATAAATCTTAAAGGAGAATATTTTGAAAAGTAATAACAGTTTGTGCAAAAAAAATTTTCTTTCCTAGTTTTTCTAAAAACTTTAAGGCTGCCCTCAGGTCCCATACTTCTGCGCCATAGATGGTTACGCTTTCAGCTAATCTTTTATTGATTTTTTCTCAATATTTTGCTCCTAAATATCGAGTTTAGAGATCTGCCCTTATAAATTTCTAAATATTTAGACCTCGATACTTCTTGAGTATATCGGTCTTCAAGTGGAAAATGGTTAGTTCGTTAGTACCAACCGATAGATATTCAAAGTTTATTACATTTATGGTTAGTCCTGCGCTTTCCTACTCTTCCTTTAATTTCCTCACCGTATAGTCCTTTCGGTCTTCTGCAATCACCACTTGAATGTCTGCGAAGTATTAACTAAAATATCCCACTCTTCGACAAATATTCTTGCATGTTTTTGTTAGTCCTACAAGAGTTCTGTCTAAATAAATTTAAAAAAGTGTGCGAGGTAGACAGCACCCCTGCCGAACACTCTTTGTCGTACTGAAGCCTCTCAAATGGGCTAGATTGGGCACGATGAAAATTATAACAAAAGGTTATTAACATATATAGGGTTATTCATGAAAGATAATGCGCCTACAAATATGTTTTCATGCAACCCACTTTACAATTCATAGTACAGCTTAATTATATTAATAATAATTAATAATAATATAATTTGAAATGTTTATGTAATAGGAATCACACACACCATGCTTCTGTTTAAGTGTCAAATCTTTCTTAAATCATTGATAGTTGTTTATCATTAAACGTCATACGAATTGTACGACGAGTAGATCTACGCTTTAATTTATGGTGAATGCCTTAATAATGCATCAACAGCGAGTGTGTCGTGAACGTAAATTAAAGGCAGATCTACTTTCTCGTCGTTGTTATATATTGTTATAATTCATATTAGATTTAATCAAAACCAACTACCAATATTTTATGAAACATTTGTCAATTTTTTTAATTTCAATTTATCATTAAGGTACACTATCAATTGTACAATGGGTTGCATAAAAACATATATGTAGGATCATTATGTGAATAATCCTGTGTAGCTAAATTATTAAAAAATAAATAACATTCGCACTGTCGCCTTAATTCATTTTTACTCCTAATTTTAAAAGCCCTTAGTTTCTAAACGAATCGGTTTAAACGAAGTTAGGTCGAAAATACAATTAGAAGAAGGTAGAATTTTATGAAAAGAAATTAAGCCGTTTTATATCAAAGCATTTTAAAATCACACGTCTTTACGTATACTTACACATGTTTTTAAAATTTGAATAAATTTAAATTTGGACTATCGTACATGAACGCCTAATTATCTAGCTCAAAAATAAACTCTAAACTTTTTAAAAGCTGCTAATAATTAAAACAGATAAAATCTCAAAATACCATTCTGGTTTTTTGGGTCACCCGGTAATTTAAATTTAGATTTTCAACAAAAATAGAATCCCCATATTTTTTTATTTTCGCAATGAATAAATACCATGGAAATTCTCGGAAAAATATTGAATGTAGGATTTTCTAAATTACGCTATTTGAGTGAAGTCATTGTCCTTTTCAGGGACTATTATTTTATTATAGTATTTTATGAATAAAATAACATATAACTGCATTGTGCTGGATTGGTTTGTACTACATTTTATAAGTTTCGTAAAATACATTTTTTTCTATAAACCACTTCTCCGATACAAATCAGGAAACATCCGCAAATACGTGTTCAGTGCAAGTGGACACCAAGTTTAAAAGTAGCATAGAAATTTCCGTAACAAGCTAGAAAATCCGATTTAGTATTTTACTCTCTCTTATACACGGTAATAAACCTACACAAGAGAGACTACAACTACAGGTCACCTGTCAAAGGACGATTCACGTAGACGCCGTAGAATTCTTTTAAATTAAAGTATAGGTATTATTAATATTTTGCAATCATCTAACAACTACACTAACTTTGTTGGTACGATTTTTATAGTGCATGGTGCATAATACATACTATATATATACGATGTTTTTTATAAATTAAAAAAATAGCACGAAAAATATTTAATACGTGATTCTGAATATATGTAAACTGTATCGGCCTAGTATTGTCCAATTTGTGTTCAAAGAGAAATTTTAAATTAACTAAAAAATTAAACTTATAATTTAATTAATGCAAACTATGTTATTAATTAATCTTTCTGGAAGGTTCGAACTTACAAAACGTGTTAACCTAATTTCTGTTGCAATGTATTTAAGACATAAAAAGATGTCACTTGTTACTATCTATCTGTTCGAATACTTTTAGTCTCTTAATTGTGTAACCGTTTACAATAAATATTTACTTACTGAATAGTATTAATGTAAGTTGAATGGGTGGTATAAGCTGTAGGAGTACAGGCAAGTCAACTAAGGTCAAGCGACCCCACCATATCCTAAAACAACGAATATTAATTGGAACGACGTGTTCCAACACTGTTATTGCGGCAAAAGCGGATTATAAACTGGGGGCTACATTTCTATAGCGTGTTGGGGATACCAAGTAAGTGAATAAATTCGAATAAACACATGTCCGAATATGCTTTATTAAACTGTTAAAAGGAAAATACTAACAAAGCAAAATTTACCATAAATGTTTAAAAATTGTTTTCTTTTGGGTTAGGTTAATTATTGTCGTACTCTTTCCAATGCTCCTGGAGTATTTCGGAGACGTGTAAATGCATCTTGATTCCACAAATGAAAATTGAGAGGGGTTACATCGGGGGACTTGAGAGGCCACGCACCTAGCGCCCAGGAAATCTGCTGTTTCAGACAATAAATGAGGATTCGGACTTACGTTTAGAGAAACTGTTTTAACCTACTGGGTCCTCCAACACGCTGTAGATTTGGTCCGATGTTTTAAGAACACGCTGTATTTATTATGTTTTGTATAAAGGTTAGAATTTCAAAACAAAATATCACCACGCATCCAAACGCATATATACAGCGTGGGCTACATAACGCAATGAAAATAAATAATCAATAAAAAATTAGGATGTGTTAGAGTTTAATGTTTTAACTATGCATTTTGCTTGGAAATGCTTTTCTACCATTTATTTACAATACTTTTATTGCGAATTTTTTAATAATTTAGTTTTCAATAGTATATAACATTTCAAAATGGTTATCCAGTCTCTTGTTAGAAATGTTAACATTTAAAGAGAAAGTTGTGAGACTTACAAACATGCTTTGCTATCTAATATATTTAATTTTTTGAACATATGCACATTGTTTGAGAACATTAGCAATGTAATTAGTTATAACTTGCCAGTTGATTTAGAACTTCAGTACAAGCTGCCTTGAAAAATTTGATATTTTAAAGTATATACAGACCTTGGTTGGCCTATGGTAATTTATTTACTTTAGCTACGTAAAAACTTATCACGTGTATCTAAATACTGAATAGATTCCGAGAAAATATACATTTTGAACAGTATGAGCTCAAAATAGTTAGCTAACATATCCCTGTAATATACAGCGTTGTATTTCTTAACAAGTATTTAACGTCAAGAGCACGATTCCAAGTACAATAAACTAATTAATATTTAGTCATAGCCTTTTTTTTTGAGTGGGTGATATAGTCATGTGATATTGTCAATAAATTTGCAGGCGTATAGCACATACGATACCTCTTAAAACTAATGAGGTGTAGTAAAAATAGCTAAAATAAGATTTTTTGAATTTTCATATACTAGAAAATTTATATTATACAGGGTTGCTCATTAGTGCGTCAAAGTCCCATATTGCCATTATTAAAACGATTTGGACGTTTTCCTGTTTTTTTTTAAAGTGATATTGTACCAATATGTGCGCTACAGCGGAGCATCTTCAACATAGTATTTTAAACAGAACACCATGTATATTGTCACATTTTTGATATCAGCCTAAAATTACCTTTCCAACGATCTCCTGTTTTTTTTTATTTTGGATGAGCCGTTGCCGAGTTTATCTAAAAAATGTGAAAATGTGGGTCGACACAAGAAATAACAAATTTATTCGGTGTGTATTACCTTCAACTAAGAATACATATTTTGCAGTTATATAGTCAAGTGATGTACTAAAAAGACACAACCATTTATTTTATTGTACATGCTGTTTTCTACACCAGCGCAGATTTAATTTATTTCAAAGAGCATTTTCTCGCATTTTTCAAATGGAACATTCTGTATATTATTATATTTTTGAACTGAACGTTAGTTCTCCAGAATTTTTATATATATTGTCCCATACCTAAAATATATATTTTTAGAGATATTTTTACTTTTTCATTACAAACCATTGAATTCTTAAATTTTTTGTTTGTTTCTAATCTAGTACCTACGATTTTGACACAAAGTGAGTGGGGTTTGGAATGGAAAGTGTAAATTTTTCCAAAAAACTATTGTCCACTGACTAGTCGTTGATGGACAACGACAATGGACTGTGAATGTTTAGGGGGAGGTACTGTGGGCGATTTTGTTACTGGCTCTCATTTCTTTAGTAAACATCTGAATGGTGCACAATATTTGTATTTCTTACAAAATAATTTGCATAAACTCCTGCAAAATGTCCCTCCAAATCAAATAGAAAATATGTGGTTCCAGCACGACGGTGCTCCGGCACATTTCGCTTTAGTGACTCGACAGTTCTTGAATCAAGAATTCAGACACAGGTGTATAGTTCGCAGTTGTCCCATCAGTTGGCCACCTAGATCGCCAGATTTGACGAAAATTGGTTTTTTACTGCGAGGACATATAAATCATAATATGTATCTGCAACGACCGCAGTAGATATGACGCAACACATAACAGATACTTTTGGTACAATTTCCGTTGAGTCGTTGCGAGCAGTAAATATGGCGTTTCTGAAAAGACTGAACATGTGTGTTGAACAGACCGGAGATCACATTGAACCTTTGTTATAAGTAAATACTTGACTTGAAATAATATTTATGGACAACGCCCGATCTGAAATTAAAAAAAGGGAGATCGTTGGAAAGACAAGTTTACGCTAAATCCAAAAATGTACAAAAATAATACTTTGAAGATTCTCCGCTGTAACGAGTCACCCTGTATATTTAAAAATATTTTAATAATGTCCGCATTTTGGCACTACATCATTAAGAAAAAATGAAAAATTTCCAAATCATTTTAATAATGCCAATACTGAACTTTGACGCACTAATGAGTAACCCTGTATAAGTGTAACGTAAATATTCTGGCTGGGCAAATGTTACCATACAGTGGAAGGTATTTTTGCCTAAAAGTCTGCGGATAGGCAAACAAATTCTTTCGCATTCAGCTCGTTATCTCGATGTATTTACATGCACTTAATCTTTCGCTAAAAGTCTTAGTAAGCATCATTTACATTGGTACAGCAAGAGAATTCGTAATGAACAATGTCTTGTGTATCTTGCCCTAAAGTACACTTTCAGTCATAATGAAGTATTTAACTAACCCTTTCATTTTAAAACTGGAGCAAAAGTCAAACGCAGAAGCGAAGTTGGATTTCCGTCCAATTTTTCCTGGATTCGCAGGCCTTAAATCTAAATCCCTAAATTGTTGAACATTTCCAGAGGTGACATTTCGAGCTGTCGTAAAACCAAAGATATATCCGTAGAAAGGGCAAAACGCGGCCCGATGTCAGAGACACGCGATGACAAGGGCTGTGCTACCATTGTTAAATGTTATTGAGAGAAAATCGCGGAAATATCGGAAGGCGATTTGGGTTTTATTTATGGTATAAATTGTGTCTCAAGCTGACGCACATATCTGAGACGCTTCCTTTTTACAAAACAGGAAAGATCAGGCAGAAAACACATTTCTGATTGCGATTCGTAGCCGAAATAAAACTTGAATTTACTTTAACATTGCATTGTATGCTAGTTTTATTTACAGCTTTGCTATTTGTTAATTAAATAGCAATTTAAATGCAAATTAGTGGCAACTGTAAGAAGAGCATGCTTATCAATAATTATATTATAGTATGTTAGAAGTACAATTCTCCTTTAATATTCGCGGTGTTCGAAAAATAGAGGATAATAGTTGGGGAATACACAATCCACTAATACACACCAAGACAAGAAAAAAATTCCAATATACTCATGTCCGGAAATTAATCATCAAGTTAAACGCTTACAGTGTGTCCCAAAACCGTTAACGAGTTATTGTTTATTTCATAATTTATGTGGCTAAAATTTGAGTTCAACGATTTATGAAATACTGATCTAGTTGCCATGATCGCGTCTTTTGTTTGGTAACATTTGACCATCGTTTTTAACAAATTATTGTTTGTAACTTGTCAGTTTATTAGTGTGATACTGAAGTTATTGGCTTCTTTTTTATATCCTTCTTCCTATCGTAATTCACAAGTGATTCACAATGCCAATGCCATTTTCAAATGAAGAATTCATTATGTTTACGGCCTGTGTGATGGAAATACTTCAGCAGCACAACAAGCATATCGTAGACGATATCCCAATAGAAGACTGTTTACGCGTGCAGTTTCCTTTAATTCACATCGTCAGCTGAGGGAACATGACACTTTCAATGCAAGACATGTAGTCGGCCAAAGAATTGTCCATAGACCAATAAATGATGATGAAAAAGTTCTTGATTTATTAAAAGAAGATCCGACCTTAAGAGTGCGAAGAATTGCCTTACGTACTGGAATATGTATAAATCAGGTTTCGAGAATACCTAATAAGAAGTGCTCGCCTACATCCATATCATCATCAAAGAGTTGAAGCTTCAGGTAATGATTTTGAAGCTCGTTTTAAGATTTTGTAATTGGGTACAAAATAATCAAAACCTACGATATATTTTATGGGTCGATGAAGCTTCTTTCACACGAGATGGCATCAATAATTATCATACTTTTCATGAATGGACTACAGAAAATCTTCATTTAAGAAGTTGCTCGCATTTTCAACATAATTTTAGTGTTAATATGATAGCTGGTTTTCTTAATGATCGTCTGATTGGACCATTTAAACTGCCACATCGTTTGAATGGTGCGAATTATGAATATTTTTTAGAAAATTCTTTACCCTTATTACTAGAAGATGTGCCATTACATATTAGACGTGCAACGTGGTATCAACAGGATGGGGCACCAGCACATCAATGTCTTCGTGTTAGAGCTTGTCTTAACGCATATTTTCCGGGAAGATGGATTGGAGGACCCGTAGTATGGCCACAGCGTTCGCCGGACCTGACTCCATTAGATTTTTATCTTTGAGATCACACGAAGCAGATTGTTTATGCAACTGAAGTGCACGCGGTAGAAGAATTACGCAAAAATACAGCAGGCTGCAGATATTATTAAGAATAACCCAGCAACGATATTAGGTACGCAGCGATCTCTTCTGCGACGGTGCGGCTTTGTGTATCGAACACAATGGAGATAATTTTGAGAATTTCTTGTAAATAAAATAATAAAACTGTATTAAAAAAAAAGATTTTTTTCATAAAATCCGTTGAACTAAAATTTTAGTCACATAAATTATGAAATAAACAATAACTCGGTTACGTTTAGGACATATGTTTATATGGACCTTTCGACTCTAAATCCGTTCTGGAATTCATCTTTGAAATATTGCCGGTACGTTTTGGAACACCCTATATAGCCCAAAAAAATTATTTATTTTAGTAATTAAAAATTACAATAAATATTCAAAATGCTCCCCTTGAATATTTGTACAACATGCAAGACGTCTTATCATTGATTGTCGAACACGTTCGAAAATTCCCAGAATATGAGGTGTTACATTACAGCCGTCCACGATTAGTTGACACAGAGCATCTATGTCATTAACGGAGGGAAGGCGAGGTAAACTAGGCTCATTAAATGACCCAAACATAAAAATTCAGCGGATTTAAGTCAAGCGAACGTGGAGGCCGCGCCGTTGGACCACCTCTACCTATCCGTCGTTCACGAAACTTATCGGTAAGGAACTGTCTTGCTACAAGACTAAAATGTGGAGACGCCCCGTAGTGCATGAACCACATGCGTTGCCGTGCAGCTAGTGGAACATTCTCTAATCAATGTGGTAAATCATTGTCCAAAAATTGTTCGTAAAGATTCCCCGTTAATCTGTTAAGCAAAAAATGGGATCCTATCAGCTCATCAGTAACAATACCAACCCATAGTTGACACTAAACTGTTGTTGGTGTCTACTTTGTTTGAAGCTTTTCTTCCGCTCATAGATGTTTGTTATAGAACTTTATTATGCCGTTTCTGTTAAAACCAGTTCCATCAGTAAATAGCATCGAATTAATAAAATTGGGATCCATAACATGTTTGGTGCTAACCAATGCCAAAAAGCAAGTCTTGGCGGGTAATTATCCGGAGTGCGACCCTGCATGCGCTGCAGATGGCAAGGATGCAGAAGTTGGTTTTTCAGGACACCCCACACTAATGAGTGCGAAATTTCTAGAGCATTACCTACTCCTTTTGTGCTTATAGAAGGATCCTCGGCGTGAAAATTTCTTCCAAAACATTTTTTTTAACGGAATAGTATTTAAATCCGAAACGGTTCATTTGTGGATATGAGTATATTCCCTAAATACTGACCCCTATTTTTCGAACACCCTGTATGCATATGCACTTCTTTTCATTATAGGCGTAATTGAATTCAATAAATTAAATATTTAAAGCGCAGAAATCGTACTCACTATGTACATTATTAAATGCTACCTCTTTAATTTTAAATTGTAAACATTCCTGGAAGAATGTTAAATTTTCAATTCATTTATTAGTCATATTGAAAGTTCCCACTGATTTTAAAAGTAAAAATTTGTAAATAAGATTTAATAAACTGATTATTAAGATTCTTCAAATAATGTATACCACCTTTTTTTTTTTTACACATTCATACTACCGTTCCCCCCCCCCGGAACCGCTTTCGCATTACTTCAGGGGGGTGTGGGCGTCCCTTACATACTAAACATTCATGCAACATGCACCCTAAACTTAACTAACCAAATGCGGTTGCCCCAGTCAGGATTCGATCGCCCCAACGGAGCAACTGCATTTAGTATGACCTCGAGTGGCCAATGCGTTCTCGCACTCGACCACCGCGGTCCCAATGTATACCACCTGAACCCGGCGGATACGCCACACGCTTTGCTTGGCGGTTACATTAAAAAAATAATATCTAAGCTGCATGAAGATTTTAGATAAACACCAATAAACGTATATTTTCTTGTGACAATAAATCGATTTTTTTGTAATAGAACATTCTATATATTTTTTTATTTATACAATCCCTTGATTGTTATCTACTATATATTTTAATGCCACACCCTGTATTTTTTGTTGTATTCCTTTGATTGCATTTTTTAGTGCAGCACCTAAATTTTCACTTGCTTTATAGGTCGTGAAAAGTGTATTTCAAGCAATTAAATGACTATGGAAGTAGATATAAAATAATTCTCCGTAACAGGGTGCGAATAATAATACATGTTCAGGTTTGGTATTGTGAAAAGTATATTTTAGAGACTTGTGGTTTTTAGCATACCTTTCCTGAATATGGCGCGAAAATTTATACAAAGTTTTACTTCTCGGGGGGAGCAAAGTGCATGTTAAGGAATGAAATATCCGCAACGGTACTTTTAAAACAATTTGCCCGGCTAAAATTCGAAACATATCACTCACGAATATTTTACGGGATGCTTTTAAAAGATAAATGTAAGTTTTAACATAATTTTTCTAAATACAACACACGAGGGCTGTTCTCTTTCCGCTGAGCTTATCTAGAAGGCTGCGTTATTTTGAAACACATTTTGCTTGACATTTTAACGTAGTTGTTTACAAGTTTAATTATAGTGAAAGTTGTCAAATATACTTGAAGGTTTTTAAAATACATAATTTTAAAGTAATCCTTTCCCCAAGAAATCATGGAATTGAACAAAGAGCATTCTCGAGCTGTGATTTTTACAATTTCACGTGTGGTATAACCCGTAAAGAATGTTTTGAGGGAATCAATCGAGTGTTGGGTGACAATTCGTGTTCCTTAGCTACCGTAAAGCGGTGGTACAATGAATTTCAACGTGGTCGACTTTCCTTAAATGACAACTTTCGAGCTCCTAGGCCAAAACGGCAGTTACCGAAAAGAATATTGGTCTTGTACCAAACATGATTGAAGAGGACCGACATGTTACTGCCAGAAGTATTCAAGCAACTTTAAAGATTGATGTGAAAGCAACTGACACAATTTTACACAAACATGTGATAGTACGTAAGCTTCGTGCCCGTTCGATTCCCCACAATTTGACTCCAATTCAGAAAGAAAACCGTGTGGCATGGTGCAGAACTACACTGGATCGCTTTGACAGTGGATCGTCTCATTTGGTGTAAAACATCATTACAGAGGTGCATCAAGATAACGCTCGGGAGCACACTGCTGCTCGAATGACTGAGTATTTGGATGCCCAATATATTGAAACAATGGGTCATTCGCCGTATAGTCCAGATCTAGCACCTAATGATTTCTTTTTATTTCCGCGCGTAAAGAATAAGTTACGGGGTTTAGTTTTACATCGGCCGAAGAAGCGGTTGACGCATTTAAAAATGAAATAAATAATCTAATGCGGGAAGATTGGAGAAAATGTTTTGAAAACTGGTTTTCACGGATGCAAAAATGCATTCACTGTGGAGGAAATACTTCGAAATTTATAAATAAATTTGTTTTGTCAATATATTGTGTATTACTTTACTAGGCTCAGCAGACAGAGAACAACCCTCGTATGATAATTATACTAATGTCTACTAGTTAAGACGGTGAAATAGTATTTGATCATAATTGAAATTACTTTTTTCTTTCTTCTTCTTCTTCTTCTTGAAGGGACTGTTACAAATCACTCTTACAAGTCAATAGTTTTAGGGTTAATTCATTAAATGTAGCGCCTTTCATTATTTACTAATATTAATTATTGTTTGGTATGCTTATGGAGTGAGTACTTTGAATTAAAAGATATCAGTGAGAGGTCTAACTAAAAACTACGTTCATTGGGTGGTTAAAACAGTTCGAATTTAATGTGTAGATGCACAATTAAACAGTTTGCTCTGCAATGGTACTGTGATATACTTTCCCACCTTAAAACAAAAATCCTATTTGAAAATACAATACTTACGTTAATAATATTACTTAAACAGTGTGGTTAAAAATTTAGAAACTGTAAAGAAATCTTGAATGATAAGCAAGAACACATCTAATAGAAAAATATCACTTATTTGAATAGGATTGAACGGAAACGGTTGGTAAAGTATACAAAACTTTGGAAAAACCCCTTACCACCACGATATTTAGAACACCTAAATAGGTATTTTGGCAACTAAGTTGCCACCTTCAGTACGAACTTGAACTAACTAACGTAACTTGGTTGAGGAATACATCTGGTGATACGTTCTTCACCAAGTCAACAATGGAAGTCCAAGAGCAATTGGATTTCCATAATAAAGGAATACCTCTGGAGTCCAATGATCATTGGATTTCCACTGTAGACTTGATGAAAAACATATCTCTAGCCAAATTACTTTAGTTAGCCTAAGTTCCTACTGAAGATGGCAACTTAGTTGCCAAAATATTTAAGTGTTATAAATATTGTGGTAGGAACAGGTTTTTTCAAAGTTTTGTATTATTTTTTAAATAAACTCTTTAAAATATAATTTTATCTTTAGAATCGGCAAAAGAGACAGATAAAAAAAAGTTTGTTGGGATCCTTACAACAGTGACGTACCTAGTTTCTTATGGAGTACTATTATCCATGTAAATGTGTATGATCTAAGGCAATATATCAACTTTCGAAAAGAGTACCATATTTATGTAAAGAGGTTCAAATTTCCATAATTTTTACTGAAAAGTAACGAAATTTCCCTCAACAAAAAAATGACAGAATTTACAGGAGCCTCCGCCCATTTGGGGTTCTTGGGAGCTATTGCAAGTTTGATCACATAATCGGTTTTGGCATCAAACGTTTATACAATGTTCCAAACTACGCAATTCTAGCTCAAACGGTTCACACGTTATTCTTACGAAATATTTTTTAAACCATGTTCATAGGAAGTTTTTTGTTTATTTTGACGAAAGGAATCAGCACCTTGTTTTTTGACACCTTTTAAAAACACCTTGTATAAGTAATTATCTATTTAATGAAATTGGTTCTGCTAATTTATAATATCCTGTATAAAGGTCAACAATAAATGATAATCAGCAGTGTATGTAAGAGTCTGGATCACCCTGTATACAGGCAAAAAAAATTAAATAAAATTTTATTAAATATTTTCTACTTATTGTTTTTACAACATAAACCTTCTTACGAAATAAAGACAAAATTACAGAAATCAATGAGCTATCTTGAGAAAAAAATTTAAAATCTACTTTAATTAAGACCATCTAAATTATTACAAATTTGTTAATACACAGTTATTTAACTTTTTTAAAACGAATGTAGTTTTGTAGATTCAAACCCTCTTCAAGTTTATAACTTATAACATTGTTATTTATATATACAACTTCAAAAATATTTTTTTTCAGCTTTACTATTCAATAATTAAAAATCTAAACTTTCCTAGAAAATTCGTGTAACTCCTTTCACTAATAAAATATTTATTAGTGAATAAATCGTTAAGATACAATTAATCATTTCAAACGTATTATCACACCAAAAATTTAAATTCTTAGCAAGTACTTACCCAAAGCATTTGCAGAAATTACGCAAAATGCGTACAGAATCAAAGAAACTCTCATCTCACCTACAAAAATAACACCTTATAAAATTTCAATAACTTTTGGAAATATCATGAGGACTTTATCACGCAACAATGAACGTTCGAATCGGAAGTGTTAAGGAAAATACAAATATATTATATAACCGCCCACACTTTACGGCGGGGTGAGAATTGATACGCAAGCGCATTTTGATAACTAATTTAAAAGTTTATCAGTACAATATTATAAACTTTGTTTAGAAAAAGAAAAGTTGAAAAACAGAAAAATTTCAAAGAATTCGGTTCAATACAAGTTATTAAACACTATGAGAAATAAATAGAAGGAATTAAGGTAAGGTAAGGTTAGTAAACATAACCTCAATTTCAACAAGCATTATTTTATAAATATATACTGCACTTACTATAGTAAGGCACTTTGTAAACGAAAATGATGAGTAGATTTAAGTCAGTTTTAAAAGAAATTTTGAGCAGTTTGGCATATTTTAAACGTGCTGCTAAATATGCACTTTTGTTTGTTTACATGATGGTGTGCCATCTATAGACTATTCAATGAAGTTTGCTTTTTTAATTCGTAGATGTCAATATTTTAGGGTTTACATTAGTATTTATAGTTTCGGCTATTTGAAAAATAAACACTTACGGATTAAGAGCTATTCAAAAGTTAGTTATCGTTTAAAATTATTATTTTAAAGTTCCTCCCTCTCCTAAACATTTTTACCTCTAGGGTACGGCGCCCCCTCCTGTTTCTGATATGTAGTGGCAGTAGGTGACCTGAAAGTTTCGCATGCGCCTAGGCTTATGTTTGTTCACAACGAACTACTCCGTCTTTCCTGACTACAACTTTCTGTATATATATATATATATATATATATATAAAGTGTATCATGTCACTTCCAAAATAGATACACTTGCATCGGACTCACTTCATATATAACGCTATGACTTCCGATTTTGGAAGTCACTCCGTTCCCCCATGTATTTCGTGTTTACCGGGAAGTGTGTGTGGTTAGGTGATAAAATACGAAAATTGTTGTGGAAGTGTCTTCGATAGATCCCTAGCTACAAAAAAGTGTTTTAGTTCCACTATATATCGTTGGCGCTAGCATCGCGTAAAGGTTGATATACATAGAAAAGTAGCAACTGCGCGAAGTAACTTCCGATATACCGACTGCACGATCTCACTTCGTTTTACCGGCAACATTGCATTCGTCAATACTTTGAACTTTGCAGTCAGTTTCTGACCTACACAGTATTACCCTACGTTGCCCGTGCTTTCGTTAAATTTTGTTCATTTGGATGGATAATTAATAACCCAAATTTGCTTTTTA
>JABXWE010026391.1:0-16122 GCA_014611495.1 Limonius californicus
ACTTGAAAGGTTTCTCTCCTGTATGAATTCTCATATGTGTTCGTAAGCTACTCTTCTGTGAACTTTCATAGTCACATACACTGCACTTGAAGGGTTTCTTTCCGGTATGAGAGCTCATATGATTTTGCAAGCTAATCTTATGTGTACTTTCATAGTCACATATATTGCACTTGAAAGGTTTCTCTCCTGTATGAATTCTCATATGTGTTCGTAAGCTACTCTTCTGTGAACTTTCATAGTCACATACACTGCACTTGAAGGGTTTCTTTCCGGTATGAGAGCTCATATGATTTTGCAAGCTAATCTTATGTGTACTTTCATAGTCACATATATTGCACTTGAAAGGTTTCTCTCCTGTATGAATTCTCATATGTGTTCGTAAGCTACTCTTCTGTGAACTTTCATAGTCACATACACTGCACTTGAAGGGTTTCTTTCCGGTATGAGAGCTCATATGATTTTGCAAGCTAATCTTATGTGTACTTTTATAGTCACATATATTGCACTTGAAAGGTTTATCTCCTGTATGAGTTCTCATATGTGTTCGTAAGCTAATCTTCTGTGCACTTTCATAGTCACATACATGGCACTTGAAAGGTTTTTCTCCTGTATGAGTTCTCATATGTGTTTGTAAGCTAATCTTCTGTGCACTTTCATAGTCACATACATGGCACTTCAAAGGTTTTTCTCCTGTATGAGTTCTCATATGACTCTGCAAGTTGATCTTCCTTGCACTTTCATAGTCACATATATTGCACTTCAAAGGTTTCTCTCCTGTATGAGTTCTCATATGACTTTGCAAGTGAGTCTTATGTGCACTTTCAAAGTCACATTCATTACATTTAAATGGTTTCTCTCTTGGTATTGTTACATAATCTTCATCATAATTCACAATTTCTGTTTTTATATCTAGTTCTTCATGCAATGATTCTAGCTTGATGGAGAAATCATAATCGCATTTAGCTTCATACTGTAAATCTGATACTTCCGATACTAATTCCCTACTTTGAATCGTTATCTCTTTCTCTGAAACAAATAAATGTTTATGTACGATTTACTGAAAGACAGTTTTGGTAATGTTAAACACTCTCAGACTATGCTGATATTCTCATAAATAACAACTGAAGTTTAATTTGATTCCGTGGTATGTAGTTAAACACATTAACCATTCATGCAGCATGCACCCTAAACTTAAGTAAGCAAAATACGGTGGCCCCAGCTGAGATTCGATCGCCCAGCCGATTGACTGCATTTCACTGTGGCCTCGAGTGGCAATGCGTTCCTGCACTAGACCACCGAGGTCCCTTGTATGAAATACTGATTTTATTCCTTTTTACTTTACTATGCAACACAAAATTACCATCTGTTCCCAACTTAATTTCAGATGATTCTTGCATAAGTTTGCCATGATGCCAGACATTGCATGTAGCACTGTAAGTATTTGATAACATGGCTCCGCTAGTAACATGTAGTTTGGTATCATCAGTACTAAATCCTGGATCCATATTGATGTGCCCGTTTTTACATTCTAAAATCACACCTACTAAATTGCAACTGTATAATGTAAATACTTAAAAAATACTCACGTTTACTGTGTGGCAATGAAATGAAAAGGCTAGTAATTTTTTATTAGTGTTACTCAAATACAATTTTAACAACACTTTCTTTGTGTTCTATAAATATGCTATATTTTATCTAGCATTATTTTTGGTTATGTATTTTATACACTTTTGCAGCAAGTGAACTACCTTAAATTCCTACACAGGATGTTTCAAAAATTAGAAAATGGTAGTATGACGCGGGTAATATAAACAGCTGTCGTGGAAAAGACACTGACGATGTCGTATCTGAAGGAATTTCTACCGCAAAGAGTTTTATGTCGAAAACAAATTATAACTTTGACGGCGCCGTAAAGCATCTTGGTTTATTCATGACCCGACAACTAACATGGGATTATCAGTAGTAATCCCATGAGTGTATTAAAGGTTATAGAATATAAATTTACTCAATTTGCACAAACGAAATTGCTTGAGTTATCAAAAGAGAGTAAATTTGCGGCAATCTTAATAAACGAGAGGAATTCCTTTAACTTATTTCACCTAAAGAAAAATTATAATTAAACATTATTTAGTATGATTAACGCTTTTATTAAATGTACAGGTATAAGAATTACCTACTGGATATTTTTAGATTATCCTTTTTATCAAATTGTGTATAAACTGCTTTCAGTCATACTTCTTTGATTTATAGATGTTATAGGGCGTACTCGTTTCAGTTTGGTCATTAATTTTATTTATATTGTTTCCACTAAAACGTTTTTGACCACTCATTTTCGTTAGTAAAATGGCTCATCCGTTGGGAAATGTAGCTTGTTTATTTAATAAATAAGCATGTACATATTTTTTATTGCTTAAGTAGGAATAAATGAAACAGTTGTCATAGTTAATTTTGAATTGTCCAATGGAAAAGCGAAGCACCAAATCGATAATCCAGGCCTTTTGATTAGGTACATTAGCAAATAGAAAATCGCCGTGACGTTATACTGTACGGGCATTTTGGTGTTATACATTCATTTGTGCCAATTAGAAACGTTTGTTTTTCTTTTAATGATATAATCATATAAATCATCATATGATTAAATTCTTTATGAGCCGTTTTTCGAAATGTTTTATGCGAGCATTTTTATAACGGTTTTATCCTAAAATGATTTTGGTACCTACTATTAAATAACATGAAGTAATATTAATTGCATCAGCTAAATAAAAATAGCCATAGGACCCCTTTTTTAAAACTAAAAAGTTCATTCTGTATAGGATGGCCTGTAACATCGCAGTTTGACCTTTGAACGGACGTATTCCATATTCGCAGTGATAACAAAAGCCGAATTTTACATCGAAGTGCGTACATAACCATTCATTGCAAAGAGATGTACTTGATCTTAAATTATTAACGAGCATGTATCACTTTTTTGCGTTATCGTTGTGTGATAATTCGGGATCGTTTAACCTAGCTCATATTTAGTTAATATTACAACCATCTGTATTATAGAAAGTTGCAAGCCTGGCTATTGTTTGAGTACGCAATTTGGTTACTGCTGTAAAGATGGCCGCACGCATTGGTCAATATTCTATCTAGTGCTTGTGGTAGTGAATCCTTCGTCATGCATATCACAAAGTTAATAAATCATTAGAGCATGTTTGGAGTAATCAAGGAAATCAATGAACATCTATTTATCCCATCGGGGTATATCACACCAAATATTTATGTCACAACAACGTAGGCCTATAATTAAAAAGCCCCAGATTGCCATGGACTGCTGCAACTTTTCCTCTAAGAACGCCCTGTTGAAGGACAAAAGACTCTTTGAAGGCATGTTACGGGTCTAATGAGTATTTTCGTCGAGCCGCAGCAGGAAAGATGGAAGTGACTTCGGCTTAACTCAGAGGAGTAGGGGTGGTTCAAAAGAAACGCTTAAAGGAAGCTAATCTAACGTAGTAGTATACAGGATAAGTCGAAATTAATGGGCGCCACCCTCCAGCTTACAGCTGAATGCAGGTTCTCGTAGGAGGGCCGAGAAACCAGCAGCTTATGGGAATCGAACTCACCTTTATTGTGCCTCCTCCTGTATACAATGCTTACAAAGTTCATGTACAATACACAGAAATAAAAAATATGGTGAATTTTAAGGCAAATATAACTCTATTGCTTGAAATTGGTAATACACATAGTACAAAAAAAGGACAATCAAAACAGGAATAACTCTAGTTGAATAAAAACGAGTTGGAACGTCCAAACAAAAGGGCTCGCCGCCACTGGCTTACGATATTTACTTTACTAAACACACAGATCTGCGCAGCCAGTGACGTTCGAGTTTACAGAAATAAATTACACTTTACGATTGGCGACTGAAGGATCAAGAAAAGGGTTCAGCACTCTAAACCAATAAAATGAATCTCGGAACAAGTTTTCATAACAGCACAATTAGCAATTCTTTTTACCTTTGTTTTCTTCAGGTAAGGAGTAGAGAGAGAGGGGCACAATTTGGGGTGTTCCTAGGTTCTTCGAGAAGCAGACAAAAAATCGCAGGCACGCCACTGAAGGCTGGATGACGATTGCATCACCAATGGCCAAGACGTTCTTTGGGAAACAGGAAATTTCGAGTGTTCTTGCCGTCAGGAACGAAATGGGGTTCGATCTTAATCCGCAAAACCGATAAGCAAATTCGCAATAAATTGCCTTCCAAGGGTTAAATCCAGCGTGTTTCTTAAATCCGACACTTGTCGATGGCTCTGTTCACCCCCCACGGTGATAACAGCGATACGAAAATTCACGCGATGGACACCCATCGAAACCCAAGCCGCCCCAGCACTACTTGTTGTCGGCGCTGAGTTCTTAACAAGCAACCGGGTCGACTGCTGAAAAAACGAACGCAAATATCCAGCAGCTGGAATATTTCACCATATGACGAAATATGTTGCAAGAATTCTAGAACAATTAACACGTAGGGCTCCATCAAGGGCTGAAAATTTCCAGCAAACGTTCACGGTCAAGCGCACAAACAAAATATTCATCGGCATTTCTCTAGGATAACAAAAAAATGGCCCACTAAACTGTATTCTGAAAATAATAAGATAGTAATCGGCTACGGAGCAGGCAATAAAACAAGACTTTAATCCGCGGCAAAATCAAACGAACGTAACAGGCAGTGCCTTTTGTTATTTTTTAAAAACAGTTTGGTTAGAGTTCATGGTTTATGAAGAATTATTAGCAGTCAAAATGATAGTAAATAAATTGCAAAAATGTTTGTGCTAAAGTGAAGTTCAGAAAAAAAGTAGCTAGCTTTAAATTTCAGGTATTTAAATCCTGCCAACAATGGACTGTCAATTGTTGTACGCATGAATGATATAAATGTCATATTAAGTTTGCCTTTGTTGTTTGCTTGCTTTTATTTAATGTCGGCCTACTTCTGCTACTATGGCTAACCACCGGCGCCAGGGAGCGATCCTTCCACACCTGGAAATTCAGCCTGTTTGAGGGTTCTTTTAAGGTGCCCAACAACACGTCTTTACTTTTTTGAAATAAGATTCATAAATAATGGCAAAGTTCGCCAAAGCGTAAAGAAGTTTGTTAACAAGTACTTGGAAAATTCAGAGTTGAGTCAGGTTCAGATTGCAAAACTGTTAAAACTTTCGCGTTATACTATTGGAAATGTTATCAGAACTTATAAAGAATGATTGTCGACAGAAAGCAAACTCTAGTTCTGGTCAAAAAATTGGATTTCAGGTCAAAATTTTAGACGCATGCATAACCATCCTACAGAAAAAATTCCAATTTGCTGTACATCCTGTAGCAAATAAATATGGAACATCAAGACATTGAAGACGTACAAAGTCGGCAAAGTGCCCGATAGAGATCTGGAAAAGGAAGAAAAAGTAAAATTTTGGATAAGAAAACTATACAACTACGTTTTCACAAAGTTTACAGACGATGAAATGTATTGCATGGTCGACTTCAGGCAAATAGCGGGTTAAGAATTTTAAATTGCTATGCAAAGAGAAAAAGTTGCTGTACAATTTAAGACAAGAAAGACTAGCGAATATCCCAAAAAATTTTGATTTGGCAAGACATATGCCCATGTGAGTTAAAATTGATTTATTCATTACTAGTGGATCCATTAATGGCAACATTTATGTTAAAGAACGTTTAAAACCAAGATTGCTTCCTTTTATAAATTCTCACAATACTTCGGTATTCTTCTGGCCCGATTCTGCTACATGCCCTTATGGAAAATTAGCAAAAGAGATTTGCTCAAGCAACAACATTAACATTGTCCCAAAGGATTCCAATCTGCCAAATTGTCCTGAACTGCAGCTAATTGAGCGTTATTGGGTTTTAATGAAAAGGGAACTAAAAAACACTTAACATCGATTAGCTAACATATATGATGTTCACTAAAAATTGAAAAATGTGGAAACAAATATGAGTTGATCACTTGATCTTCAAACTTTAATGAGAAGAATGAAGTTGAAGGTTTGATACTTCTGGCATAAATAATAATTTCAATAAATTCTTTTACAAATTTTAATACATATTATACAAGTTTAAGTTTCACACAATAATAAATACTCTTATTTTTAGATAATACGACCTATTTTTTTAAAACTTGAAACTTTTAATAAAAAACAAACATATGTTTAATCATTAATCAATGCAATAGTATAAATTAAATCTGATACATTAATGAATAAATAAATAAATTTAAAAGTCAAAACATTAAAGTGCAAAAAAGGCCTAATATTATCTCACCTGAAAAAGTTTTCAAGATTCTATTCCTTATACAGTTCATTTATAGCATTATAACACTTCAGAGACACGTGGTTAGTTAGATTATCACAAATACCAGTCACTTTTAAGATTGCTTTACAAATATTATTTATTACTGGCACATGAAAATTTTTTATATCTGTTAATAAGTATCATATCATTTAAACTAATACCTCACTGACAATCGGATCATCATAAATTCTGCATTCAAACAGATTCCTTATTTCCTGTATGAATCCTCATATGTCTTTGTAAGTTCATCTTACGTGCACTTTCATACTCACATACATTGCACTTGAATGGTTTCTCTCCTGTATGAGTGCTCATATGTCTTTGCAAGTTAATCCTGTGTGCGCTTCCATACTCACACACATTGCACTTGAATGGTTTCTCGCCTGTATGAGTTCTCATATGTCCTTGCAAGTTAATTTTGTGTGCAGTTTCATAGTCACACATATTACATTTGAATGGTTTCTCTCCCGTATGATTTCTCATATGTTTTTGCAACCTAAACTTCCGTGCACTTTTGTAGTGACATAATTTGCACTTGAAAGGTTTCTCTCCTGTATGAGTTCTCAAATGTGTCTGCAAGCTAATTTTATGTGCACTTTCATAGTCACATACATTACACTTGAATGGTTTCTCTCCTGTGTGAGTTCTCATGTGATTTTGCAACACAAACTTCCATGCACTTTCATAGTTACATACATTGCACTTGAAAGGTGTCTCTCCTGTATGAGTTCTCATATGTTCTTTCAATCTAAAGTTCCTTGCACTTTCATAGTCACATACGGTGCACTTGAAAGGTTTCGCTCCTGTATGAGTACTCATATGTCTTTGCAAGCTACTCTTATATGCGCTTTCATAGTCGCATATATTGCACTTGAAATGTTTCTCCCCTGTATGAGTCCCCATATGTCTTTGCAAGCTACTCTTATGTAAGCTTTTAAAGTCACATAACTTACACTTGAAAGGTTTCTCTTCTGTGTGAGTGCTTATATGTCTTCGCAGGCTAATCTGTGCACCTTCATAGTTTTCATTATGATTAAGAATTTCAGTTTTTATATCTAATTCTTCGTGCAACGATTCCAGCTTGACGGAGAATTCATAATCATATTTAGCTTCGTGGTGTGAATCTGATACTTCTGATCCTAATTCCCTTGTTTGAATCTGTTTCTCTGTCTCTGAAACACATAAATATATTTATATACGATTTCCTGAACGATACTTTTGTCAAGACACTATAACAACTAACAAAATATAAAAACATTTTTGTGGTTTTTTGAATAAAATAACAGCTCAAAGTTACCGTCTATTTCAGATGATTCTTGCTTAATTTGGGCATGATGCCAGACGTGGGCTGTAGGACTGTAAGTAATTAATAGCGAGGCTGCACTAGTAACATCTAGTTTGGTATCATCCGTATTGAATACTGGATCCATGTTGATGTGTCCGTTTTCATTTACTAAAATCAGATTTACTTTATAATTCTATAACGTAAATACGTAAAAAATATTTACCATTACGGCGTGACAACTTAAAAAGGCCAGTAATTTTTTACTAGTGTTACTCTAATACGGCTGTTCTGTGTTTTCCAAGCAATGTTTTAGGTTATGTAACCGGTAAAAAATTTTGAATCATGTGAACTACTTCATATTCATATACAGAACGATTCAAATCCGAATACAACTACTAATACCTAATTAATTTAAATTCAATTAAAACAATTCTTTTTAAAATTATGTATTTCCCTAGGTCATTTAATTAAAGTAAATCATGCCAAGCATATTTCCTGAATGTATAGTTTGATGCAGGTATTATAAAAGTCTGTAGCAGACGATGTCGTATCTGGACGAATTTCCACTGTAATGAGTTTTTACATATGTAGAGAAAACAATTATAACTTTCAGCGTAAAAAGGTGCCATGAATGTGGAACATTACAAGACATTAAGGTGGAAAAAATGCCAGGGATTTCTACAACGCTAAAACGACTTGCAGAGTAAAACTGATTCTAACAAAATCTGACGTTTTCCCAGCGGTACGAACAATGGAATCAGCTTCCTCCAAGACGATGTCACGTTCGCTGGGAAAGCAAGAGGGGTTGAGAAGCGTATCCCAACTATACGAAGACGGTACTCTTACACATACACTACGGCTTAGAGGTCGCTGGCACCCAAGTTGTTTATATTTCATTATTATTGTTATTTGTGTTCCCGAGTTATGTTCGTTATTTATTAAATCTTTTATTACATCCATAGTGTACATTTATTTAGCGCAACCAACATTAAAGTATTATAACACTGCACAGAAACAGGGTTAGTTAGTTTATAACAAATACAAGTACCTTTTAAAATTGCTTTATAAATATTATTACTAGCACATGAAAATTCTTACATATATTACAGCATAAACCAACATCTTCAAAAAGAACATGTGAATTAACATGTTAAAAGCTTCAAAATGCTTAAACCTATTAATAATTATCATTTGAACTTATATCTCACTGACAATTAGAGAATCACAGATTTTGCATTCAAACAGTTTCTTTATTATCTGTATGAATCCTTTCACAATGTTGCAAAAAGACCGCAATGTTGTTTGATGATAGATGATTCAGGTTAAAATAAACCGAATAGACCTAATATACCTAGGTAGACAGTCCTTCCATAAGAGGTTAGAATATAGACGAATATTTATTTCAAATTTGGTACACACACTTACTACTATGTACTACATTAAAAGAAAAATTTTCATAAAAAAGACTTGACCATAAGAGGCACTTTACCTACCACTTAAATATTATGTTAACTCAAAATTTGTCAACTGTAGAATTTTATTAAGTTTTAAGTTACTGTCGAAAGAAAATTAAAAAGCACAAAAATCAGCTCTTAGTTCATATGCGTTAGGACATTTTGCCTTGAAATGCAAATGCACAGTTTGGAGTCATCATTATGACATGCAATTATCAGCTAGCCATTACCACAAAAACTATGGGTAGTGCTGGTTATTTACAGTTAAAAACAATGCTAAGTCAATTAATTAGTTAGTTTCTATTTAATATCTGTTCTGTGTTTACAAAAAATGCATAACTGTTTGTTGTAACCACAGCCCAAAACTTTCAGTCATGTCAAGGTAAATGGTTGTCTTTACGCATATGAACTAAGAGTACCTTATTTTTGTGTTTTTTAATTCTTGTTGGAACAATTACCTAAAACCCAATAAAGTTCTACAGATGACAAAGTTACTTATCATTTATCATAAAATTTAAGTGCTAGGTTAATGGCTCTTATGGTCAAATATATTAAATACAAATTCTTCTATTCATGCAGTGCATAATAGTAAGCGTTTGCACAAAATTAGAAATAAATATTCTTACAATTGTGGAAATTACCATTAAATCAAAAAATAAAAAATTGAACTTAAGGCCCTATAACTTTTTAAGGAAATACTTTTTACCAAGGTACATTAGGTTTATTCGAATTATTTTAACATAAAGAATGTATGACCAAACGGTGTAACATTCTTTTTGAAACACATTGTGTGTTATTGCAAGTTAAGCTTTCATGCACTTTTATAGTCATACTTATTGCACTATCAAGGTTGCTCTCCTATATGAGTTCTCATATGTCTTTGCAAGTTAATCTTTTGTGCACTTTCATAGTCACATATATTGCACTTGAAGAGTTTCTTTCCGGTATGAGTTCTCATATGTTTTTTTAAGGTATCCTTACGTGCACTTTCATGGTCACATACATTACACTTGAAGGGCTTTTTTCCGGTATGAGTTCTCATATGTGTTTTTAAGCTATCCTTACGTGCACTTTCATGGTCACATACATTGCACTTGAAAGGCTTCTCTCCTGTATGAATGCTCATATGTCTTCGTAAGATAATCTTGTGTGTAGTTTCATAGTAACACATATTACATTTGAATGGTTTTCCTCCTGTATGAATTCTCATATGTTCTTGCAAGCTATTCTTAAATGCACTTTCATAGTTACATACATTACACTTGAAGGGATTCTCTTCTGTATGAATTCTCATATGGTTTTGCAAGCTATTCTTAAATGCACTTTCATAGTTACATACATTACACTTGAAAGGTTTCTCTCCTGTATGAGTTCTCATATGTGTTTCCAAGGTATCCTTACGTGCACTTTCATAGTTACATACATTACACTTGAAAGGTTTCTCTCCTGTATGAATTCTAATATGACTTTGCAAGCGACACTTCTGTGTACTTTCATAGTCACACATCCTGCACTTGAATGGTTTCTCTCCTGTATGAATTCTCATATGTTTTTGCAAGCTATCCTTAAATGCACTTTCATAGTCGCATACATTGCACTTGAAAGGTTTCTCTCCCGTATGAGTTCTCATATGTGTTTCCAAGTTATCCTTACGTGCACTTTCATAGTTACAAACATTACACTTGAAAGGTTTCTCTCCTGTATGAATTCTCATATGACTTTGCAAGCGACACTTCTGTGCACTTTCAAAGTCGCACATCCTGCACTTGAATGGTTTCTCTCCTGTATGAATTCTCATATGTTTTTGCAGGCTATTCTTAAATGCACTTTCATAGTTACATACATTACACTTAAAGGGTTTCTCTCCTGTATCTCTACAGTCTTCATTTCGATTGAAAATTTCAGATTTTATATCTAATTCCTCATGCAACGATTCCAACTTGATGGACAAATCTGATACTAATTCCCTGGTTTGAATCTGCTTCTCTATCTCTGGAACACAAATATATTTATAAACGATTTACTAAATGACATTTTTCTCAACACACTAAAATGTAATAGTAAATAGGCCCCCAAGCTATGCTGTTA
Organism: Limonius californicus; assembly: GCA_014611495.1. Classification (NCBI taxonomy): domain Eukaryota; kingdom Metazoa; phylum Arthropoda; class Insecta; order Coleoptera; family Elateridae; genus Limonius; species Limonius californicus. Next base: position 11,164 of record JABXWE010026391.1, read on the forward strand.
ATTAATAAATAACAGTTGATATTTAATTCTGTTCATGACATCAGAGTTCGTACACATATAATTAGAGAAATACAAAAACAATCTTATATATTTTTAGTGAATTCCTGTTTTGATGTGCATTTATTTTCCTAGGCTACACAGTTACCAGTTACCAGTAAATACAAAATATGTACGCTGAACACTAGAACCTTGAAATCAGAAGATAGGTTAAAAGAATTGGAATACGCACTGGAAAAAATTAGCTGGGATGTAGTAGGGCTAGCGGAAATACGTAGAGAAGGAGAAGAAATTATACAACTAAAATCAGGCCACATATTTTATTACAAATGTCTAAAAAAGGGATATTCAGGAGTAGGTTTTCTAATAAACAGTAAATTCAAAGAAAAAAAGTAAAAATACAAGGATATTCGGATAGAGTGGCAGTCCTTAAGCTAGAAATTAATAGCAAAACCACGTTGACAATAATACAAATTTACGCCCCTACAGAGGCAAGCACAGAAGAAGAAATTCAACTCTTTTATGAAACCCTTGAACAAGCAATCGAAACAGAAACGGGAAATTACATGCTAGTAATAGGAGACTTCAACAGTAAGGTAGGAAAACGTGCCAGTGAAGATGGAATCATAACAGGAAAATATGGCTTCGGATGCAGGAACGACAGAGGAAGAATCTTGATAAGTTTTGCCATACAACAGCCACTGTACATTACCAACACGTTCTATAAGGCAAGAAGCGGAAAAAATGGACATGGAAAGCGCCAAATGGATACAAAAATGAAATTGACTTCATTCTTACAAATAACAAACAAGCAGTAAACAAAACGGAAGTAGTTAGCCAGTTGGAATTCAGTACGGATCATAGACTAGTAAGAACGACAATTATAGTAAACAAGCAGTTGGAGAGAATCAAGATGATCAATAAAAAAACACAAAAATCAATAGAATTTAATCAAAAAATATTCACACAAAACTTATACAATATTATGGAAAGCAACAATACATTTAAATGGAATGAAGTAAAAGTACAGGAGCACTATAATAAACTGGAAGACATCCTCAAAGAAGCAGGAAAAAAAGCAAGAAAAGAAAAAACAGAAAATGAGAGTAAATTCTCAAAAGAAACTATTGAACTGATAAAAAAAGAGAAACGCTAAAAAACAGCAATGTACCCAGAGATAAAATCGAGTGGACTGCACTGAATAAATTAACAAAAAGAGAGATAAGAAAAGACATAAGGAATGCAGAGAAACTAAAAATAATAGAAATACTCGAAGATACAGGTTCGACAAAAAGGATAAATCAGGAACTATTTGGGAACAGCAATTGGATAACAGAGCTCACAGATGAAAATAACCACAAACATTATAAAAGAAAAGATATAATAGAGGAAGTAACGAAATTCTATGAAAAGTTATACTCGAGCTTCAGGAGTAACAATCAAGAGGAGATTTGTAACAGCATAGCAGAGAAGGAAGAAGAAACACACATATACGAAGAAATTAGTAAAAGGGAAATCAGGAAAGTGTTACAAAAGCTAAAGAACAAGAAATCTCCAGGAGACGATGGAATAACTAATGAACAACTAAAAAACACTAGGCCTCAGATACTTGATCTCATAAGGAAATTATTCAACAAAATACTTTTGATGGAGACTATCCCAGAACAATGGAAAAAATCAACAATTATTTTACTGCATAAGAAAGGTAGAAAGTATCAAATCATTAATTATAGACCAATAAGACTGCTACAAACTTTGTACAAACTATTCATGACAATAATACAAGCAAGAATCCAAAACAAAATAGAAGAAGGCCATAGAGCAAGCGGGCTTCAGAGGAGGTTTCTCAACCATAGACTATCTGCAAGTATTAAATGAAATAATAGAAAAATACACAGAATTCAATAAAACAATACACATGGCATTTATAGATTTTCAAAAAGCATTCGACTCAATAGAGCACGGACCAATGATAGAGGCTATAAAAATGCAAGGAGTCCCAAAAAAATATGTGAGGTTAATAGCAGAGAGCTACTGAGACACAACAGCAAAAATAAAATTGGAGACAACAGGCAGAGAATTTAACTTACAACGGGGTATAAGGCAAGGAGATCCACTTGCGCCAACCCTGTTTATAGCAGCACTGGAGCAGGCCTTTAAGAATATGAAAGTAAAAGTATGTTAAGAAACATGATAATAGACCTAAAAAAGAATGTGGAAAGATAGGACTGACTATAAACTTTGAAAAAACTAACCTATTAAGTAACAGAGTGGTAGATAATATAAAAATCAAAGAAAAAGAAATTAAATATCAAGACGAAGTGATTTACCTGGGTCAGGCGCTCTCCTTCAAAGGGAGAACAGAAATTGAAATTCAAAGAAGAATCGATAAGGCATGGAAAAAATACTGGTCACTTAAGAAAATCTTCAAAGGCGACTTACCACTAAAACTAAAAAGTCAGGTGTTTAATAAGTGCATTATTCCGGTTTTAACTTATGGCTCCCAAACATGGTTGCTAAATAAAAAACAGTCAAAGAAGCTAAAAGTTACACAAACAAAAATGGAACGTTCTATCCTGAAACTAAAACTAATAGATAAAATAAAAGTGACAGATATACATAAAAAAGTAGGGACAGTTGATGTAATAAACAGGTGCAAAGTGCTAAAGTGGAAGTGGGCAGGGCATCTGGGACGAATGAAAGATAAAAGGTGGTCAGTGATTGCAACAAAATGGTGTCCAAGTGAAGGCACCAGAAAAAGAGGGCGCCCAAGCACTAGACGGTCACAGAAGATCGAGGAAGCAGCCGGGAAGAACTGGTGGCAGATAACAGATGATAGAAGCTTATGGAACCAAATGGGGGACGCCTTTGCTCAAAATGGGATTTAATGGGTGACAATAATAACAATAATAATAATACAGTTACCATCTGTACCCAATTCAGTTTCAGATAATTCTTCCTTAATTTTGGCATGATGCCGAACATTACATGTAGGACTGTAGGTATTTAATGTCGAGCCTGCACTGGTAACATCCGGTTTGGTATCATCGGTACTGAATACTAGATCCATGTTGATGTGCCCGTTTTTATATACTAAAATTAGATCTACTAAATTGTAAATGTTATAAATACGTAAAAAATATTTACTTTTATTGCTTGACAATGTAATAAAATGGCTGATAATTTTTTATTAATGTTACACAGATACACTTTAACTATACTTTGTGTTTTCTAATAAACATTATTTTAGGTTATGTAATCGACATGTCATTTTGCATAATGTGAACTACTTTCAATTCTTGCGCGTTCGATAGGTTTGTTGGAAATGAGGTTCTAAGATCTATTGTAAATGGAGAGGTCGTTGACTTTCATGAAAGTATTGAAAATTGCATTCAGCTATTAAGCAGCAAGTATTGTTTACATTGTTATAATATAAAATCCTGTTCAAATAGAGAAATTCGTATTTCTTGAAAAAATTTTATTGTAGCATAAAAATACAATGCTATGCGCTAGTTCGTCCTCAATGTATGCGATAATAGTCAATTTTAACTTATTAGGCAAAGAACACATTTTAATGATCAAGACAAAATTTGAATTGAAACTGTCACACGTATGTAGACAATCGCCAACCGCTGCAGCAACCAAAGGCGTGTTCGATTGGTGTTGGTTGCAAATGTGGTTGCCCTCAAAGCTACCCAAACAGCAACCACTCGCGTTCGTTTGGAAATCCATGACGTCATTAGCAAAGTTGGTCTGTCACTTCATCGACCGACTTTGAGAGCTGTTTCTGAAGTTGGTTCATCTGTATCTCTCTCTTTTAGAACTTGTTCTCTCTGTTTACTCTTGAAATTTTGAAAGAAATATTGCAGCGCATGTTAAAATATCTTTTGTTTGGAAAACTTTTGGAAAATATCTGTATTTTGTTAGTTACAACAAAGAAAATGCATTCTATAATGCTATTGCTAGCGCAAATTTTGCAGTCTTACTACACCGTGCAAGCGAAATGAAAGCTCTCAGATCTATTGTGATTGGAAAAGTCGTAGACTTTCATTTGTAGGCATTTCGTGCGCCTAGCGATTATGCAACCCAATAGGCACGTTTTAGGGATCTGAATCGGTCCCGAAGGATAAGGTTTTTTTTGCGCAGAAGCGGACCTAAGTAGGCAGTTGGTTTTGTTCCCTTCTTGAATTATGTTTGGGGAAGTTGATATGTTATTATGTTTATGTGTTAAGTGAATAAATTAGTGATTACGTGTAAAAGGTTTTTTATTTTATAAATATTGTATCCCTACAAGCGCCCACAGTTCTTCAGAAGTGGGATACCGATATTTAAAATTTTAAGTGATTTAAAAATGGGAAAAAAAGACGCGAGCCCTGTAGACAAAGGAAAAGATGGTGGCGAAGGTCTTGCTGGTGCAACCCCGGATCCGGCAGCAGCTTCTGGCCTTGTTACAATCGAGGAGCTTATACAGTCAACGGTTAGGGCAATTATTCTACATAACGAGACGACCAGGGCAAGGGATCGCGAAGAAACGACGACAAGTAGCTCTTCCCGGCCAAATTTTAAAAATGCCGAAATCGTCGCATTGCTGCCTGAATTTAGTGGCGATCAACTGGATGTTGATACATGGCTGAAGCGTATCGACACGGTACAAACTACGTACGGCGTTAAGGACGAGGTGCTTCAATTGATTGCCGTAGGAAAACTTAATGGACCAGCACGGTCTTGGTATCATTCAAAGGTTGAATTTGTCACTATGTCGTGGGAAGAGTTGAAGCTAGAAATGCAAAAGGTGTTTACATCGCGACCTGATCGCGTTATGTTAATGAAAAAGTTGATTCGCGTCGATGGCAGAAGAACGAAAAATTCTCAACGTATTTCCATGAGAAAGTTCTATTGGGCAACCAGGCTCGAGTAAGCGAAGCTGATTTAGTGGAATACGTGATTGATGGCTTTGATCAT
>JABXWE010026392.1:0-20593 GCA_014611495.1 Limonius californicus
AACCCACCACACACAATTTCCCAATTCGGCTTGCAACCGTGGGATCTTAATGCTAAAAACCTTCTCTGGAATTTCTGTCGTTCGGATTCGACGTTAAACTGTAGGTCCCCCGTATTTCTACCTTAGCGCTGAGGAGAAACACGTGGCAAAGAAGAGGCCGATGCCCAGCAGTGGGACGGAAAGGCTGTTGATGATTTAAAAATTAGTATTTAAATCAGTAGGTGAAGCGGATTTGCACAATCTATAGAAGCTTTTTTGAAAAATTAAACCAAATTTCGCAACTGACCTGTATTTTCGGTCACATTAGTTCCAATATCGGTAGGGATTTGTGCATCACGTTTGGTTCGCATTTTTCTGAACTCACTTACCTCTTAGATATGAATGTCACGAGTTCGCCACAGGATTTATATCGTGTAGCCCCTTGGCTCGTCAGAATAGGCAACACACATTACATACGATAAATATATTGCCATTAAAATATCACAATAACAATTGAAACAATTTCTTATTCAGCATTTCAGTATTTTAATTTCTTCCAGTATGATAATTCCCGTTTGAAAAAGATTGTAGACTAGAAGGATAAGTTTAACGATTTGTTGTAATGGTTCGAATAAGAGAAAACAAGTACAGTGTAAACTCTATATAGCGACACTTATGGGACTGCGCATTTTATGGCGTTATTGAGAGTTGTCGTTAAATGGAGAGAAGAAAAATCAGTATTATTTTACTATTATAATACATTTGTATTTACTAATAAAGTATAAATTTTACAAACAACAAACATTAATATTGATACAAATAACAACGCGTATTGCGTATAGTCTGTTATCTTCGTCTGACGTTTTTTGCTGCTCCAGTATTTTAATTGTATTTTCTTATGTATTTTATTCATATTATATAAACACGTGCAAGGTAATCACAACAAACAAAAGAACGAATTTCTTAGAATCTTCGGTAGGTATGATGCCGACAGTCGAGGTAAGTACGTGCTAGACAATAAAGTAACAAAATAACAACAAAAGAACTTACACAGCTGCAGTTCTTATTTCGGCAACTTAGAAAGTACTGTTTATTGCTTAATAATGACGTATTGTTGTCGTTATTTAGAGTGGGTGTGATGCTACATAGAGTGTATCATTGTATGGACAACAAGGTAAACCAACCAAAGTCGAGTAATTTCGACGTTTTAGGGAGTTTGTCGTTAAATAGAGTGACGTAAATGGAGTTTACACTGTATTTAGAATTTCTTGACTATATTTTCCTAAAGTTCGGTAGTAATAGTATTTTAATATTTCGACTTAGAATGTACACTAGGAGGCTTGCCTTTTATATTTCGGAATTAGAAAACAAAATCAAATATTTATCATCGAAAATGGCTTTATTGTTTTCCAAAATATTCTCCATGAAGATCAATAGACTTTTGCACGCGCGTTTGAACCGCTTCTTCAGGTGTCGAAAAACGTTGACATCGCAATTTATTTTTGATGTTCGGGAATAAAAGGAAGTCATTGGGTGCCAAATCAGGACTATACAGCGGTTGACTCATCAAGTCGATGTTTTGAGTGCTCAAAAAGTCACTTGTTCGCACCGATGTGTGAGAGCTCGCATTGTCGTGGTGGAGAATGATCCGTCTTCGGCGGTTGGTTTGCTTATTTCTGCAAAGACTTGTGGACCATTTACTCGTAAGTGCTTCGAGCACGAACGACTTTTGTTGGGTTTTGCTCGCCTCGGAAGACTCATACAGTCAACTGCTTCCGTTTGATTGTGGTAGACAATGATGTGGTTGAAATAAAATCAGTAGTTTGGACTTCCATTGTCTTTATTTTTAAAAACACAGTAATTACACAACGTTTCGACTGTTAGGTATCTACATCTAAGTTTGTTAGTATTCACCTGATGATGACTGTAGATACCTAACAGTCGAAACGTTGTGTAATTACTGTGTTTTTAAAAATAAAGACAATGGAAGTCCAAACTACTGATTTTATTTCAGTCAACTGCTGTTTACTTTCGGGCTCATACGCGTAGATACACGATTCGTCACCTGTCACGATGTCATACACATGTTTTGAAGCACCGCGATCGAATGTTTTGAGCATTTCTTGCGACCAATTGACACGAGCTTGTTTTTGAGCGATTGTCAAATTATGTGAGATCCAACGTGAATAAATCTTTTTTACGGCCAAATGTTCATGCAATATTGAATGTATGCCGGTCCCGCTAATGTCCAAGGATATCTCAATCTCACGATAGGTCACATGACGATCTTGCAGTATCAGTTCACGCACCGCATCAATGTTTTTCGGAACAACAACCGATTTTGGACGACCTTCACGAAATTCGTGGTTGAGCCAACTACGGCCACGATTTAATTCGGTAAACCATCGATAAACACTGGTCCTTGATGGTACTTCATCGCCAAAAATCGAATTAAGTTCATCGATGCACTGTTGTTGAGTTAATCCACGTCGAAGGTTGTACAAAATAATTGCACGAAAATGTTCACGATTTAATTCCATTTTTTGGCCGATATGAATTTTTCAAGTTACTGTAAACAACACAATAGCGCTCGTACGTCAAAACTTTCTGAGTACGTATACCGTCAAAAATGTCACATGTTACGATAGAGACGTCAGTTGCCAGATGGCAGCACTAGGGTTGCCCAATCCCGAAATATAAAAGGCAACCCTCGTAGTATATCGACAGCAAACTATTAGTACAGTTGCATTTTAATACAAAAATCAGTTCTGAGAAGCAATGTGTGTTGCCTATTATAACTAAGTAAAGGGTTAAGCGTGGTTTAGAACTATTGTACAATAGCTTGACTGTTACAGCAGTATAATTCAAATACCACAGCAGTTTTTACTCAATAACAAAATATTTATATCTGAGTACATATTCAAGTGAAATGTTGCGATACTTGTATAGGCATCTTAAAGTATTTTACACTCAACAAAGCGTAAACACGTAAACTGCACGTGGAAGCTAAATAAACACGTAGCCGGGATTTAAAATATTTCCATTTGAAATTCGATTACGAAAACGTAACTCGAGAAATAAATCGAATGCCTTTACTCATATCAGACAGTTTAACAGCTGCACCAACTTTATATCTTGTAGCCCCTTAGCACGTCAGAATCGGCAACACACACGACATTTGAACAACATCTTGAAAATATCACATTACAGATTGAATCAATTTTTGTATAGCATTTCAATATTTAAATTAGTCGAAGTATGATTTCCGTTCTAAGAAAACTGCAGAATAGAAGGACAAAGAATAAGACAATTTAAAAATCTGTTGTGCTAGTTCGTCTACTATATTTTACCAAAGTTCATTAGGAGTAATTTCATTATATTATTTCGTCTTAACATGTACATCAGTATATCGATAACAAACTATTTAAATAGTTATATTTTATTGCAAAAATAATTTCTGGGTAGCAATGTGTTTTGCCTATGGTAACTAATTAAGGGGTTAAGGGATGTTTTAGAAAGCCGTACAATTGCTCGACTTATGTTATGAAAATAAAGTTCAATTACAACAGTAGTTCTTACTGACTAACCAAATATATATTTCTAAATAAGTTAGAATGTGTGGCTTTATATATGTCAAACAATTTAGCAACTTTAGGTACTTTATATCCTGTGGCCCCTTGGCTCGTCAGAATAGGCAAAACACATTACATTTGAACAACAACTTAAAATATCACATAATAATCAAAACAATTTCTTGTTTAGTATTTTAATATTTGAATTACTTCAAGTATGACAATTGTCATTAAAAGAAGACTGCAGAATAGAAGGGCAAGGAATAAGTCAATTTAAGGCTCTGCTTTGATAGTTCTTGTAGAGGAAAACTCGTATCTGGGATAGTGTTATGTTCATTTGATAGTGCCACTGCATCTGAATTAAACTCGTATTTTAATTGCCGCTTCGTAGGAATCAAAATTCTACCATAATTACCATTCTTAAGTCGATTGCTATATTACTCTCTTTTAAGATTGAGTTATGTCAATTTCGCAAAGGTTTTGAAAGTTCCCTTCGCAGGCTGGATTTGCCGACAACAACAATTCTTAGGATTCCGTGTAGTTATGATTCCCGGTAGTCGTACGTGTAAGGATTCGTTCTGGAATTATTGCACCATATTATGTGGTGTAATCTTTCTGGGCAATGCAGGTTCGCGTTGCGTTTCCTCGGCAGTCGGACTTAACATTTTCTCCGGCCAAGTCGACTTAACATCTTCTCCGGCCAAGTCGACTTAACATCTTCGTTCGGCCCGGTGTTTGGGATAAGCGCCGTAATCAAGTTGTGCAGGGGCGGCTTGGGTTTTCGATGGGTGTCCATCGCAAGAATTTTGCATCGCTGTTTTCACCGTGGGAGTGAACAGAACCATCGACACGTGTCGGATTTAAAGAAACACGCTGGAATTTTAACCCTTGAAAGGCAATTCATTGCGAATTTGCCTATCGCCTTTGGCGGATTATTATCGAGCCCGTTTCTTGTTCCTGTACATGTGCTGTTGCTGCGACGAACTAGGAAGGGCGTAGCAGTGAATATTTCGGTCCAAAGTTTCCCGACGAAAGACATCTACCCTTTTTCCGGACCTGAAAACATCCCAGATTATGCCTGCCTCTCTCTACTCCATTCATCGAAGGTCAAGGTACAATAACCAGTTTTTGTGTTGTGAAAAAACCTTTCAGGCGTTTAACTTTCAAAATTCGACGTTTGTTTTTTTTACTGTTAATTGTGAAAAGTAATTACATGTTGTATTATTCTTGTAAACTCAGACGCCACTGGCCACGTAGATTTGTTTAAAAATTTGAAATGCCGTAAGCCAGGGGCGGCCAGTTCCTCCTTTTGAAGGTTCAATTTAACCGTTGGTAGTAGTGAACTATAATATTACCATTTGCTGTCATTTTTTTGAATCGTCATTTAGTCTCAAAGAGGTTAATTATATGTGTTTTGAAATTTATTACCTCTTTTATTGCTGTATATTTTGTATTTGTGTACATGAACTTTGGAAGCTTTATGAACAGGAGGAGGCACATTGAAGGTGAGTCAGAACCCCGTAAGCTGCTGGCTTCTCGGCCTTCCATGAGGACCTGCAATTAGCTGTGATTTGGAAAGTGGCCCCCGTTCATTTCGATATACCCTGTACACGACTAGGAAGATTTCTTCCCTTAAGCGATTTCCGTGAACCTTCCCTACTCCTCTGAGCTAAGCTGTAGGCCTTTTCCCACCTGTCCTGTTGCGGGTCGACGAAACAGCTCGTTTATATCAGTGTATGTACAGCAAACTATTTCTTTAATTTATGTAGTTGTCGATTAATGGAAAATTATTTTTGGGAAGCACTGTGTTTACGCGATGGTTTAGAAAAGCTGATAGGTAGATCTCTAAAGAAAGTTTAATTAATACAGTGGTCGTTAGTCAATAATCAAAGATTTATTTCTAAATACATTAAAGCTTGGAGTTATGCGATTCTTGTATAGTGACTCAACAAATAGCCTAGATTTAAAATATTTCCATTTAAAACTCGGTTGCAAGAAATAGAAAGAGTAAGACAGCTGAAACAGCGTCTGTCGCCATAGTTTCTTCATATAAAAGAAAAAAACTAGTATTTAGTAGTTATTTACTCTATTTTACTAAAGTTTATTACTCAGACAGACAGCAAACTATTTGTCTAATGTACATAGATACGTATTAGCAGTAGAACTAATACTGGAAAGCATTGCGTGTTGCCTATTATAACTAATTAACACGATAGTTTAGAAACGCTCTAAAACTACTGGGGAGTTGTCCAAGTAAAGGTCAAATCCTACAGTAATTTTTTCTCAATAACAAAATACTTATTTCTCAATACATTCGGAGTATGGACTGTTAGATCTTAATAGGTATATCGACATGATTGTTTTAAGATGTCTACTTATCACTATCTTGGATTTTTGGTTGTTCTTCTTTGTTATTGTGTCCGTAATGGCGAGCTAACTCCGTTTTGAGTATAGATCAGTTCACGCATATGAAGTATTCGCTGGGTGGATACCCAACTCTATTTCCATCATTTTAATAATAATTCTGTAGGTCGCTTTCCATGTAAGCTGAGATCGAGGTGAGATTATCGGGCAATCTTTAATAATATCCCACTACCAGTTCTTGATGCATGTTACATGTTTTTTCCGTTACTTTCGGAGTTCCTTGCCAAATTCATGACTGCCTTCAAATTGGCACTGGTCTCATATTTCACTACCATTTGTTGCAATTTAAAAAATCACAATATTTTTCTAATTATAAATTTTATTTGCTTCGATACATTGAATCCCAATGCCGTACTTAAGAGCCAAGAGACAGTAGACAGTAGAAGAAGAAATATATAAAAAATACACTGAACATACCATACCGGATTCTTTACAATAATGAAATGTTCGCAATCCACAAGCATCTATGTTGGGTTGGGTTAACTAATTTTAAGGAGGCACAACTTATCCGGCCTACAGTCTACATTCAAAAACAAATATTTTGGGTTTTAAAATAATAAATAATTGCATCAACCGAAATACGTTAATATCTATAAAATAGTTATAGTAAATGTTATAAACTGTATAGGTTTAGTAAGCACATACATTTTCAAAGCCAACTTTAAAATGGAAATGCTTTGAAATACAACCCTTAAAGCAATGCAATCGTTTCTAGCTACAAATTATACATTTTCCATTGTATTTAACGAACGAACTGAAACCCAACATTAAACTGTATTATTATGCATGGACACGATCCAGACCAATTTCTACAATTACCTGCAGATGCAGCGCAATTTACTTAAAAGTAGTTACTTGCTCGAATAATAAGTAAAGTACTAATGAGGGAGTACGTGTTATTCTAAAGGTTAAAGGGTATGTCTCTCTTCTGCGTGCTTAAAATGAACGGTCACATCCTCAGCTACCCATCTTCTCATACAGTGTGGGCCACCTCTTGTGCTTTAATAATAGAGTAGTTGCACCCGTGGGTTACGGCCCACGCGCTATTTAATAACTTCTCTTTAAAATATGATCCATGAGCTATAGTCGAACTAATGTTTGTTTTAACTGATGGTATCATTGGAATCGATATTACAAACGGTGTAATATTCCCAAAATGTAAATATACTAGCCTACTCACATGAACAAATTATATAGTTTTCCAAAACTATAGAAGCATCATATAATTTATTATAACTTGTGTTAGGATACCTTCAGAAATTAGACAATTTTGTATTAATTATATATTATATTTGTTACTTTTTTAAATAGTAACCATTTATACAGCACCATACAAGAAATATATCTAAGTGTGCAAAATATTATATTTAATTAGAATGACGTAACTCTGTGTAACGATTTCCGCGCCTAACAGAAGACAACCCGTTTTACGTATAGAGGAATTTTAATATTTCGAAGTTCTTTCAGTTCAAGACGACGCTGCGCGGTTTTGAGTTTAAAATTTTGGGGGAAGGAGATTCTAAAAGACAGTTTTCCGTAATTAGGTAGTGGGATAAACGTTGTCAACCTTACCGGACGTTTATTGTGAATAGTGAATTATTTATTGAAATCGTTCGTCGATTGGAAATTAGTTTTCCGCTTTGAGAGTCACTTCACACAGAAGCTTTTCCCATAGTTGAAGAGAAACAAATCTCCAGGAATTTATTTTCCAATATAAAATTTACTCCGGTAAAGAAGATTTGGTTTGGTGTTATGCCAGAGTCCATCAACTGGTGAGTTGGTTATAACCAGAAATTGTTGTCTTATCGTAATTTCCAGAATCTTAATTCTAATTTCAGATAAATTTAATTACACAAAATTCGTACAGCGGGACTTCCAGAAATTAAGACTACGCATTAGAAAAACTCTACATTTATACGTATTGTTCAAACTGATACGCTGTCTCCTCGCCGAGTAACCTTGTGAGGATATTTCCCGAACCGAGTGGACACCTGGGTCTATCGATACAGAGTCTGGTGTACGGTCGAGCTGATTGCCGCCACGTATTGATCAAGAAAAGTGGATTTTTAAAAACTGTATAACCTTGTCTTGTTGTTGTTTACGATTTCGTTATGTGTATTTAAGAATTAATTTATTAATTGAATGAGGTCAACGGATTGTGTCATTGGGATTTAATTGGGGTTACGTGTACATATGAAATACTATTGTAATATTCCATATTCCAATTTTACGTAAAGCAGATATACAGGGTACTCCAACAGTGGGTTGATATTGCGTTTGTAAGAGTTCACGGCTTGACGATAGTTTTTGATCGTTGATCACGCATGTATTCGTGACGCGAAGGGCTTCGAAGTTACGGAATGCGCTAAAAATTTCTTGCATATAGTTGTGTAGCGCAATAAAGGTCCTAAAAATTGTTTGAGTGTTGCCAAGTTAATTTTCGTTATATTCCGGTAGAGTAACGTAAAATTGGGACTTCTACTTTTATTTTAAATCATTGTTCTTGCATAGACATTTTAGAACTGGGAATGGGTTTTGCTGGTTTATTAAGTAAACAGAGATTTGGTTGCAACTTGTCTTTTATTTTACGACGAAGTATTTGAATTTAAGTCTACGTAAAGGATAGATATAAATAATATAAAGGTAGGTGAATATTTTTCTTGGGGTCCGACTTCTCATTTACCACCCCGGACGATGCTAGAAAATTATAAGTCGGTGGCGCCTATTAATTATTTGTTTTGAACCTACTCCTTCTTCGATTGGGTTTCCGGGAATCTGGCATCTGTCAATGTGTAATTGTCTACCTAGACAGTGGCGGAGTGATGAGGTTGTTTTTGTAATTCAACCAAGTTTTGTATATAGTAAAGATTAAAGGCGTGACATCTGCTCCATGTTAAAAACAAACATATTACAATATGTGCAAAAAGTGAAATTATAGGTTTAAGCCACATCGGCATTTATTATCTTTGTTACAATACACTCTCAAGCTATGATTTAAACGGTATTACATCTCAGCAAAACAATTAAATAAGCTGCTAATTATCATTACATGTGCATACGATGTTCTTCCGCAAACCGAAATTGTGCTATAAACGTCCAGGCATATATTGTAAAAAGGATTCTTTCTGTTAGAATTAGATTCTAGATAGCTGAACCAATGAGTTACATACTAAGGTGTATTTGCATGTTTTGTAAAAATAAGAAATAAGCTGCATTACCAATACAATGTGTTTATTTTTTTGGGATATCTTCATTATTGTTTTATTTCTCTATTTATTTTTATACTACATCCTAGCACAACAGTTACTTATTATTAGATATTTTCTTAATAAAATACCACCTATGTCAAGATGTACGTTATGTGCTTTTTATATATATGCGTAACTGCTAACCAATCACATCAATCGCATGCGATAATTTCACAAAGAGTGATTTGATAGTAAATAGTAAAAGCGAAATTGCTCTATAAACGCCCTGACATATATTGTAGAGAGGTTTAGTTTTATTAGAATCATTGTATAGACTAGCTGAACCAGTGGTTTACACCGCACGCTTTGTTTGGTAAGTTGTTTGAACATAATCTGTAAGCTGTGTAAACATGTAAAATGTATAACAGACGACTATTTTATTAGAAATTCAAAGTGATTTTCTTTAATGGAATAGCCTCAATAGTTCTTTATTTTTCAGATTGTTCTTGAACTACATACTAGCACAACAATTGGATAAGATTCTTAGCAAAAGCTACGTATGTCGAATGCTACGATATGTGCTTCTTAAATAGGTGTAACTGCTAACTAATCACATCATGTGCATGTGACGTTCCCCATAAATACTGATTTGTTAATAAATAGTCAAAGCAAAATTCAGCAATAAATATCTAGGCATATATTGCAAAAAGATTTCTTTTAATTATAATTAACGTATAGATTAGATGAACCTGTGGGCTACACAGCACGCTTTCGTTGGTAGGTTCTTTAAAACTTAATAAATACGCTGCGTAAACATTTAAAATGTATATCAGTCGACTGCTTTCATTCAAATAAGCGAGATATCAAGCTGATTCGACTTGCATTTACTAGATAACTTATTTGTGGAGATAAAAAGTGTCATTTTGAAGGACAAATAACCCATGAGAGGGATTCTAAAAGAATCTAACCTAACCTATTAATCATGATGGTTTTAACATAATTTTCCCGAATCGCACATTTCTATAAGTATGCGGAGTGTTACAATTAGCTGTCAAATTACATATTAGTTCTATAATCAATTAATTCATTCTAATTCCAGCAGCCCCATATATTTCCTGTATTTATTAACGTTTAGCAATATTTCGAGCTTAACGTTTATGTCTGTTTGTGAGCTTGAAAATGTTGATGTTATATTGTGAAGCTCTAGCTTCTACTACACAGGGACCTCGATGGGGCAATGCGAACAAGCGCTGTCAGTCGACGTCACAGTGAAATGAGGTCAATCGGCCGCGTGTTTGAACCCCGGCTGAAGCGACGGTATTTCACTTAATTAAGTTTAGGGTTTAGGAGGGCGGTAGTGTGAATGTAAAAAATTAAAGAAAAGCTTCCATTACGTGGGGATTTGTGATAACAAAAACATTGAGAAATACAGAAGCGGTATGGCATTAACATATAAAAATGTATGTTCCATGTTTGATATAATACTGTTACATTTCCCTTAAGCAATCGATTGCTGCGTTTGGTGAAAACGTAAATATATTTTCAAATTAAACAAGTATTTGCGTTTTTCATATTATTCCAGGCAAGATTGAAGATTGTTTTTGTGTGTAACGCTAGCTACGCCTTGTGGTGAATCCTTCAAGATTTTATCAGCTTTGGAGCTCAAGAAATACCAGAGAACTTTCCGAAAATGCCAGTTTCTGAGTGTGCTCGTTCAGCCCGCAATACATAGTTTGAAATGCGAGAATATATCGAGTCTTTTATGAGTAAAACAGATTGAAAAATAAAATCCGAAATCAGACGTCACTGCCAGACGTGTTTTTCAAAAAGAATTTTTGTAATATGAAAACATGTTCCGCTGGAACATATGATTGCAAATCAAAGATTTTTTTCAAACGCTCCAGGGTATTGAAGCTACATTCAAATAACGGCCATTACAATATTGGATCACGAAGCGCCAGGAAACCGGTGAAAAGCTTGATGTAGTCCTACCAATGTACAAAAGTGTAAAACGTTGTAATATAGAAGTTTCCCAAAATCATAAATAAGACTAATTATTTATTAACCAGAAAAATTGCGTCGCTTTAACAAATGTTCCATTAATGGAAAAAGGTATTTTCACTTTACATAAATGAATAAAATGTAAGAAGTTTATTGAGAACGTACTAAAATACTTTTTTCAATAATAAAAACTTAATTAAAATTTTCTGTTTTGCAATATATACCGGGTTTCCCGGCTTTGCTGAAATATACGCGTGGATTCATATATTTTCCCAAATTTTATAGCTACAGAATGCTTTAGTTAAAATCACAACTGTTGAATGTATATCAGGAATATAATTATAATTCATGTTCTCTGTTTATTAAATATACCGGGTTTCCCGGGCGTTCTAAAGTATACCCAAAATAATATTTTCTAGAATGTATGGTTCTAAGATATGTTAGCTAATAATACGTCATTTAACTGAAAAAATTGCTGGGAAAGCAGAAGCATAGATATTGATTGGTTCTATTTTTCAATAATAAAGTTGCAATTATTATTTTCTTATTGTGGAACATACCATGCTTTGTGACGTCCGTCGGCTTCTCCTGCACTTGTATTATAATTTGGAATGCTCCTTAGGTTTATCCTAATATTTAATTCGTAAATGTTGTCACCAATTTCAAATTTTCTCATTGGTGAAAACGAACTAGAATTCAAAGAACAGCCGGAATGCAATTACATGGATTTTAAAAAATGACCCCGAGGATTGCGGGAAGAACCGGTTCTTCGACTTCAATGCCGGGGATCGAGTTGTTCTGATGAATTTACCATTTACAGTTTTGTAATTAACAATCGATAATTAACCCTTTAGCGCTCAAGCATTGAATGGCTTCATTTGCTTTATGGCATGGTGGCTAAAAATTTGACCACTTTCATTTAAGGTAAATATTACGTTGTATACTTATCCGAAGTGGACCGTATTGACACGTATAGGTTCTGTTGATGTTTAGTGGCTAATGAGCTAACCACTTTCAGATTGCAAAATCACGTGATAGGATTTAGCGCCACCCATATAATAGGTGGTTAAATATCTGACCACTCTTCAGATGTTGTGCACTTGGGTGCAGTGCTAATTTGATTGTTACAACAAATACTCTTTATTATTGAATTTGTCGAGTTTATACGGTGTTATGGTGTATTGTTGTAAAATACGATCCTTGCAAGTAAGTATACTTTATTTTTTCGATATTATCTAAAGGTTTAAGTTGGAATTTATATCATTTTCATAGTAATGATAATTCTAACCTAAACTTGAACAAAATATGCATAACTTTGGAGGTCAATTGTTGCAAAACTATTTATTGTTAAAGGTAAATGATACATGTTTTGTAAACCTAGGGTATACTAAAACTAAATTTCATAGCATATTAATCTAGAAACCCTACGGCTCACGAGTTATTTATCATATTTCAAAGAAGCATGCCATGTAGCAGTGACGTAGCGGACACTGCTGTTTGGTGTTGACTACCAATTTTTGTTTTGGAAAAAAATACTGCTACTTGGTTTTCTGCATAACTTTTCAGCTTTATTTTTGCATTTACTATTATCATCAATAAAAATTATTAGAAAAGTAATTTGAAATTTAATCTTCTTGTGCAGAATGATGAAAAACCGCTATACCTTTGAGGAGTGGGAAAATTTGGATAACGATGCTGTAAACAGAATATTCGACGATATAACTGATGAACAAGCTGTAGATTCAGATATAGGGGGGGGGGGACAGCGATGCAGAAGATATTAAAACTAGTTCAAAATCCGCCAGTTCTAAGATCAGTGTCCTCACGAAGAAAATGTGCTGCGGAAGCTTCTACTGTTACGGAAGTAGAAGAGGAAAATAACAGCGGTCAGAATGTTGACTTCGATAGTGATGATTCCATCGAAGATGAAGATTATGTCCCAGATTTACCTGTTCAAGTAAGAAGAAATCTACTTGACGAAAGCACCGACGCTGAGGAAAGCAGTGAAGAGGTCAGTAACGCGCATGTAGATGACGGCTACAACTTTTCTAAAGTTCACAGTGACCCAACAACTTACAACTCATTTCAGTTTACACAACCATTTGGACCAAAAGTTCCTATTGATATTTCCTCGCCACTGAGTATCTTTCTATTGTTGTTTGTTCTACACTGTTTTGTTTTATAACTTTGTAACAAACATTACAACCTTTTTTTTGTGTAAGAGTAAATTTTAGTTCTATCAATAAATAATATTGTATTGCAGTATAATAATTTTCTTTGAGAAAACCTTGATTTTCCTTGCTATTGAAATGTGGTTACATTTTTAACCACCAAACATGCAGAATTAGAGGTGTACCTAAAAGCTTGGTGGCTAATTACTTAGCCACCCCAATTAATGGCTCCTGACAGATCAAATTAATAAAATACACCTCATTAGGTGCACACCATTCATAAGGCAACATGCTAAAATCTTTTAACTAGCATTAAGAAAAAAACGATAGGTGTGCATACAGGGATCTTTCCTAGTGGCCAAATTTTTAACCACTAAGTGTTAAAGGGTTAAGTGGGTTAGTGCATACATGAAAATCAACTATTTGGTAGGAACACCGTGCGGTTTCCTTTTCCATTATAGACTGATAAAAGTAATACCGTTGCCCGTTATAAAAGTTCTCGCAAAGAGCGTCCGTTCCAGTAAGAACTCGGTGCTGCAGATTCTCGTTTGTAGCATATTAAAAATCCCTAGTTTTGTCGCTAATTTTCTCGTTATTCTGATTTCGACATCTTAAGCAAAATTATGCAATAATCTTACGTCAAATCATCCATCGACGTTAACTTATGACGCCTTACCGCGTTTATCTATTCTTCTCGACTTTTATCGGTGGAGGCTCCAAACAAGCGTAAGCCTACCTACCTTCACTTTGATGCCGACTTAAAGTAGAGATTGTAAGCAGTGACTATTTGTTCACAAAATGCTTCGGTTTGTGAAGTCTAAAAGTAGTATCATCAAGGCATAAAGGAACCTTCTGTTGTCGATTGTTTAATAGTTTCCGCAATTAGTTTGTGTTGTATTATGAACTCGACCTATTCCGACTACGCAGTTTTTTTCTTTTTGTTAAATCTTTAAATGTCGTGGCCAATTGCAGTTTGAGGTAACAGGCCCGACTGTGGTTCTAGTTTGTACATTGTTGGCTTGTAAATGTACCAAATTTTTCTTACTTAATTCAATATATTTATAACCATTGTTTGACAACCTATATTTTTTGTACTTTCCTTCGCTGCGTGTATTTTGTCAGCAGTATAGAGGCAAGGAGGAAGCGCAACAAGGTAGGTTCGATTCAGAGTAAGCCGACGTTCTTTTACCCTTTCACTTATTTTGACGTACTCCGTGCATGGTATCAACAAAGACTGTCTTCCTGCGTTTTTCAGATTTTTAAAACCGCGGTAGGTCGAAAAATAGTGGTCTGATGGGAAAATGGTACAGGAACTTTTTGTTTAGCTTTTGTCGCATAACACCATCCCACAGTCCGTGTGCGCGAATTTCGAAACACTCTGTATACATATATATTGTTATAAATATTTAATTAATAAGTAAGTAAGTAAGGAAAGAGAAAGAAACAAACACAAATTAAATTTAAAAAATTTCCCCTGCAACTAGCAATTATATTTATATATTAAATGATAACTTTTAATACTACGAAACAGATAGGCGCCAGGTGACAAAATCAAACTTTGCCGCCAAATATTGAACAAAATATAAACACCACGAACTAGCACCTCGAACACGTTTACTCAAAATCTCAGGAGTCGGATCTGCATAAAACGTACTGAAAAACTACGTGTAAATGGGCAAATACATGAACTTCCCAAACGCAGGCAAAATCCAGTTAGTTCAGCACCTAGCCGGTCTGCGTATTATAACCTATAAATGCTTATACGTAGAAAATGCTAAATAACATTCGGCAGTTTTTCTTAAATGTTGTATTCTTTTGTCGCTTCTGTGTTCCTGTAATCTCGTGCTTCCTGTCTAGGTACGTAATAATTGTATTACCTTTTGGAGTAATCTCTTCATACAAGCATAAACGTTTCTTATTTTCGTCCTTGACTTGTTTCACAGCCTCCGCAAATCAGCGTCCCCAAATTCCGATGCGTAGTCAACCAAATCTCAACTTCGAAGAGGATCAACTTACTCAAAATTAACTTTGTGAGTAAAACCAGCAACTAGCAACGATGCCAAAATTACATAAAAATTATCAAAGAATACATGGATCTAAATACAAATTGAAATTCTAATTTTGACAGGTAAATAAAAATAATTAAAGATGTTCATAATTTATTAGCGCCACTTTCCAAACTAGTTTTGATTTAATAAACACTTTATACAAATTCTAAAACAACCTTTAACACACATTCTGTACTTCACGAATGTCCATAACATATTTCCACTAATTGTTCCGATAATGCAGTAATTTTCTTTGTGTCTTCATAAAAATCAGAGTTAATCTTAAAATTAAGCTCGAGGCATATTATTGTATCTTCTATAAGTATTTCTTTACATATTTAAGTCGTCAAACACGAATATTAAGCAAAAATTCTTATTGTCTTAGGTTTTTATCAACATACGAGTTTGGCAGTGTTTCCAACCAAGCAAGAAGTTACCTGCGTTTTGATCGGTCCTATATTATTTACCAGAAAGAATCCGAATTCTAAGATATCGCAAAAATGTACGAGTATGCTTTAAAAATTGACATCGAATCAGCTAAACAAGTCAAAATTCATCACAATATATATATTATATATACAATGCGGTCGAAAAATGTTCTCCCCCCTACTAACTGTTGAACGGCTTTGGGAAGAATTTATAGATTCAAAAACAAATGACAGACTTCCAAATTATTTATTTATTTGTTTATTGATGATGATTATTACTGTGCGTCGGAGTAAGACTCCAGCACTTAGGCCACCAGGGCCAATTGTTCTCCCTTGGGGTTACAAAACACGTCACTCCCCGAACAGGTCAGTCGCTTCGGCGAAGGACAGAATCCTGTTCAAAGGCGTGTCTTGAATGTCTATTGGTTCAAGATAGGGAGAGCCAAGGTGTTTGCGTCTTAAGGCCGCTAAGCCTTGCATTTGCAGAGGATATTAAGCAGAAGGTTAAAAAAATGTAGGAGGCGAAACAACAGAAGTAAAACAATTGAAATAAATAAATTAGTCTTTCTGTTCTGTTACTTTAATTCAGTTATTGTGTTTGCTCACGTTTGAATAATGAGTGTTAAAACCGGCGATAATAAGAATATATATGGCTAATGTTCGGACTTTGCATAGCTGCGTTATGTGATGTATCGGCGACCACTGTCAAAAAGTTTTTAAAACGGTATAGATTCCATCCATACAAAATGAAGATTTTACACCAGTTGATTGAAGACGATCAGAATAGACGCGTTGAATTTTGTGAGGTCATTGCACCATTGCAAGAAACCCATCATATCTTCGCAATATCTGTTTTAGCGACGAATGCACATTTTTTTAAATGGGTTTGTTAACAGACAAAATGTAAGATATTGGTGTGATGAAAATCCCCATGTTTTCCGTGAAGGTCACACCCAATTTCAGCAAAAATTAAATGTGTGGATAGGAATACTTGGCGACCATATTGTAGGTCCCTTATTTATAGACGGAAACCTTACTGGGAATTATTTTACTTGAACATACTGGAAAACCTCATCCGTCCGTTAATAGTTGAGATTGCTGAAAATAATCCAAACGAATTTGACAGGGATATCATATTCCAGCAAGGTGGTGCTCTTCCACATAGCTGACAAGTTCGCAATTATCTCGATGCAACGTATCCTCAACGATGGATTGATCATTGTAGTCCAGCAGAATGGCCTCCCCGATCCCCTGATCTGACTCCGTTGGACTTTTTTGTGGGGGTATTTTAAATCCGAAGTTTTTCTCTCAAAACCCGATTCCCTTTTTATTCAAAAGTTAATAGGGGGGGGGGAAGACCTTTTACGACCGCACTGTTTATATAATATACATATATATTATACATCTCTTTAATTTCTAACGGTATTTTTAGCGCAGAACGATTAGCACTGGTCTTACTCAGATGGGTAGATAAATATAGTAGCATATGCAACAGGTCGTACTTTGGAGGGCACGTAAAGCCGCCGGTACCGGTTGTCGTACAAACATCTTTGACAATATTAAACCATGTAGTAAAACGTCTTTTCCCTGTTCGACGACGTACGTGCAAAGAGGGCACATAGCACCTACCCTATTGTAGGTAAATAACAGGCCATTGGCCTATATACAGAAAAAGAAGGATAATATTAGAAGTAGTGCTGAATTTACAATCGTGTCGCCTCATCCACTTCACCACAGAAACATTAGAAAACCTCACCTCCACTGTGGTATTAGAAGGACATATCGAAAATTTATGAATATTCCTTTATCACTTTGAAAGTAGAAGCTTTTTTCCCCAAATGATACTAATAGGAGTTAATGCCAACACTACAATTTCTGTTTCTAATCAAATCATACTGAAGGACCTCGAATCTGAAGAATATAATTCCTCATGAATTTAGCCTATATGTCAGATGGTTTGTAGCTCCCGGTATGTGGTGAATCATTGTAATCTGCTTATACATTTAGTTTTCATGTTGTATCTTACTCTAGTTGCAACTTTAGCATTCCGGAGCAGAAAAAATCATATCAAAGCAATTTCCGGCATGTTTCTTGTTCTTAATTTTCTCGTCATTACCTTGACAACTCAGCTTTCATACAAGAACAGATCTTTCTGATAAAAGACGCTCACATCTAAATTCGTCTACATTTTACTTAATATTTTAAATTACCTTTTAAATATTCTCGCATCCAGAAGTACAATTTACCATTCCATTTCAAGAAACTAGCGGATGTACTTCCTTTCAACGAAGATAAAATGAGCAAAATATTTTGCCTGGAATTTCTTAGAAATTCCGGTCGGCAAGAGATAAAATTATTAAATATGTTATCCATACATAATATATTCACTTAGACTCGAAACCCGAAGGGCTTATTTTCAAACAGCCTCATAATAAAGGTTGAATTTCATAGAAGAAACGTTGGAGAAAACAGACGGCAATCCCATCTTACATGATATTTAATCTCCAAATTCAGTATATGTATATACCTAAGGTGAAAAAAATAATGATGTACGCTTTTAATCTTTTTGGCGAAAAGCTTGCTATTTTATAATTATATGTCAGTTTGTGGACGTTTAATTTTTACATAATTTCCTAAAATGTCAATTACTCCTTGTAGATTTGTAAGTCCAAAATATTAAAATTGTTCAATACAAACCTAACAAATATTGGAGAATTAGAACGAGAATTAAGTTGAGATTATTCATCGTAAAACTATTGACTTTAAACAGTGGTTTGTATCAAGTTTACAATTTCTGCAAATACTTTCTGCTTCCCGTTCAAGAAAATTATGTTAAAAGCACCTCATGAGAATTTCTATCCTTAAAATACACTGCCAACCCCTACACCAATTTGTATGAAAATTACTTTTGAGCATTGAATGAAATTCTGCCAAATTCATCATCAGAAACACTTTATCATATCTATGAAAATGCATTATCGACCTTCCATTAAGGTAAACCTTCATATACGGAAATGTTTTTCACTTAGAATAATTATATTACAAGCATCCTCCTCATAGATATTTCAACATTTAAAGTTTAACCTCCAGAATTGAAAATTTCCAAAAATGTTATTGTTCTCACCCTACTCAGGAAAATTGTATCATCTCGTATATTAATACGATTTTTGGCAACCTATCGGCACTCAATTCTATTGAATCCACCCATGAGTATAAATATTCGTATAAAAGTTATAGTTTTCATATAGAAACATTATTTCAATAGCACTTTTAACTTTTAAATGGCAAGGGGTAGAGTGTTACCTCAATTTAACAGACAAGTTCGAAATTATCTCGATGCAACGTATCCTTGACGATAGATTGGTCTTCGTAGTCCAGCAGAATGGCCTCCGTGATCCCCTGACCTGACTCCGTTGGACCTTTTTTTGTGGGGGTATCTTAAATCAAAAGTTTTTCAAACAGACCCCGATTCCCTTTTGGATATACGACGTAAAATAACACAGGCTTGTGCAAATATCGGAGTTGAAACTTTCCAGAAAGTACGGGAGGAGATATATAGGTTTTCATATTGCCAAGAAGTTCAAGGAGCACACCTTGAACATTTATTAAAATAGTATTACTATTCAGTTTTCGTTGTATAAAATAAATTTTGTTGTGTTTTAGATTATTCTTCTTCTTCATTGTTCTTGTTCAACGGTGAACATTTCGAAAGCATACCTTTTTTGTGATAATTCTTAGTTTTCTCCATATTCTTGATGAATATTATTTTTTTAAGTTCAAGCATCAGACCCAGAATTAAAATACCTTTCAAATAAGGTGTCACGCGACCCCCATTTCCATTTAAAAAATAGTTCAAAATGGCGCCTAGCCGCCATTTTGAAAGTTATAATATTTAAATATCGGCTAAACAGTAGTATTTAGCCTCCCATTAAAGCACGCAAAAGTTTGTGAAGAAATATCAAGTCGTTGAAAAGTTAGTAGCGGGGGAGAACGTTTTACGACCGCACTGTATGTATATATATATATACAGTGTGTCCCACTTAAGACCTTACCACCCTCGTAAAATTTGCATTTTTCAACCGATTTTCGTAAACTTTTTTTTGTTGGATAGATCTCTGAAAAATGCTTTAAACGCATATGTCACTTGTTTTGACGACTAAACTCGTGGCCATCTGTGATCCCTTTTTGGGGTCGAAATTTGGAGAAGTACTATTAGGGATTTTTTCAGTGCAAAAATAACCACGGATTCTTATTCGGGATCACTTAAAACCCTACTATACCCATTTTTATCGCTATTATATACTGGGTGTCCCAGCTGGGACCTTTTTTAATTTAAGAAGAAAAGTGACGCGAATTAAACACATTTAGTGGATATTCTAATAATACCGAATGCTTCCCAAGCAACAACTAAATTTACCACAGGTAGTCCAACAAAAACGTACGCCAAAATTAACAAAATATTTAATTTTAAATGTAAAATTAGCTGTATACAAATTGAACACATTTTTATTGTATTAGAGCAACACAAAAACAAACAAATAAGAAATTAACAATAATATTGAACTTAAATAGTCATTTTTTCGTTTGTTTTGTTGCCATGGAAAACAAACAATTGAAAAATAATCAACAACTACTGTCACTGTCATTGTCACTGTCTCAGATTTACTTGCCTTGTAGTGCTTATCGAAAGCAATATGGCTTATTCTTTGGAAGAAAAAGTGGAAATTGTACGATTAGTAGGCGGCCGAATGCGTAGTTTTCATGAAGCTGCTGAAGAATTCA